>JADBJO010008918.1:55195-62695 GCA_016801955.1 Conus betulinus | reverse complement strand
TCATCCTAATTCAGAAGCCCTCTTTTCACGTCTGTAGCTCGTAAATCGGCGAACAAAAAGGCTATCCTTTCCGGGAGGAGTGGGTAGGAGTGGGGGGCTTCCGAATCTTAACTCCTAAAACCGGACAGGTTTAAACCCTGACAGGTTAAACCTTTTCATTGTGCAGGCTAGGAGAAGATAATGCACTGACGGCGACTACAGTTCAGTTTAGCGTCCTATCCGCTGGAGGGGTTTCTTTCTGTGGGGAGGGTTGTGCCGCTGATCAAGAATTGAACACATAACGCAGCGCTGAGCCTACATTTATGCATGACATCATGACAGATGGACAAACATTATTTACATCATTTATAACATACATAATGATAATAATACGCATGCCTCCGTTCTCGACACGCAAGCACAACAGGCGAGTTCTAACTGTTCTTTCACAAAGCCAGGAACTCAAAATGTAGCTTGCGTTTTATCGACTGAAAATTGTAGGCCAACGCCCATTTCCCAGAGTAGACGCCCCGTAGGTAAATGAGAGCATTGAGTATGCTTGCCCACTGAGCCAGGTTTTTGACTTTGCAGGTGCTGAATTCTTCTTTGCATTGAGGCCTACTGTTGGATATAAGCCAAATTTGAAATGATGTTGCAGTAACTATAGTGCCGCATTGTTTCGAGCTTTCGTGTGTGTGTGTGTGTGTGTGTGTGTGTGTGTGTGTGTGTGTGTGTGTTGACATCTCTCTCTCTCTCTCTCTCTCTCTCTCTCTCTCTCTCTCTCACACACACACACACACACACACACACACACACACACACACACACACACAATCCCTTTGAGGTAAATCAAGGCTGGAACGGACTGAAAGAGTTTCTCTCTCTCTCTCTCTCTCTCTCTCTCTCTCTCTCTCTCTCTCTCGCACACACACACACACACACACACACACACACACACACACACCACACACACACACACACACACACACACACACACACACACACACACACACAGGTGCGCATGCTCGTACTGAAATGTCAACATTAATACTATTGATCACTTTGAATATTCCATGAAAATATATTATTTCACGAGTTATTATCAATCAGATCGTTTTTGATAGCCTCAAAGAGCTCATGTTCACTGGAAATTATCACAATTTTGCTGTAATGATCTTGCAGCCACCATTTTATTTGGGTCTACATTCAAGTAGATCTGTTCCGGAAAGGAAATCAGGGGAAGATAACGCCCATCTTTTCAATGCCAAGAGAATTAACTTTTCTCACTTGATTGATCAAGCATATAGATCTAGTGAGTCAAATATTTGAATGGAAGTGCGCGCCAGAATAAGGATCAGGACATTGACAGTCGGCATTGGGGGTGCACCGTATCACACCCATGTTTTGATATTTTCTTGTTCTGACTAAAGTGTTAAGCAGACTGACTGGTGTTGGGCAAATTGCTTTGGGCGGGCACACCAGCAGCATCTGTCCCATGAAAACGGCTGGGTCATTCGCGCGATTTCTAACAAAGATTACCTCCCTTGCAAATTTCTGAACATGGTTTGTCCTTACGCAACATTCCAACTAGTTTGGTAAAAATAGGTTTGACAGTTTTTGTGTAATTGACAGACAGACAGATAGACAAACAAAAAGACACACAAACAAACCGATGGATGTGGGTTAACAACAACAAAAAAGTGCTCATCCCTTCCCCTGTGGAAGTAACCTTGGGAGATCGTAGACCTCAGCCAAAATTGATGGGATGAAGAAATGATCATCGAGCTTTGCTTTCTTTGCTGAAAGTGATACAGGCAGAATGTGTCACACGATTTTGAACGATTTTTTCCCATGTATTGCTTTAATATGACATGAAAATGCCAAATATGGAAGGTCACACGTTTAAAAACATTCAGTGAAAATAAATGACTCAACAGACAGGCCTTGGTCTGCATTTAGCCTGTTACAGTAACTTCACTGTGATTTGCTCAGGGGAAAGCGTGTAATCATCCTGCCGCACCAGTCATGGGCTGGCCTTTGATACACAGCAAAATTCATTCTTTCCGCCATGTTACTTTCAAATCGGTTCAATGGGTTTTAAGTAAACCATGACTTCTCACCGACATAGGCCCAGCGAAACACGCTTGAACTACTCTGCGTACTATCAGCTTAACATTTGCCTTCGAACCGATTTATTTCCATTATGTAGTCTTGCCGTCTAAGTTCAAAATACATTCAGATGTTTATGTTCTACATAAACGCTAAATAAACACACAGGTTGACATATATTTATTGTTGAAACGAATCCCACAATAACAATTTGTCAGAATCCAACAGAAATAGGAGAAAAAATTGTCTATCAAAGACAATTTACAAGGATATTTCTCAGTATTGAAAATCCTCTTAAATATTTTCTGTCGATGGAGGTTTTTTTTGGCGCGGTAGTGTATAACATGTTAGACCTGGACCAACTTCAGGCTAATATGTCATTAACTTAAAAGAAAAAAAGTAATTGTTCCTCTGAACGAAAAAGTACAAAACAAAACACGACGCGTTTCGACCTCTTTGGTCTTCTTCATGCAAGACAAACAACAGTCAGACAATGTAAACGAAGAACGAACAAATGTGCAATGAAAACGAGGCCTCGTTGTCTCCACTGTGGTTTGTCTTGCCTAAAGAAGACCTAAGAGGTCGAAACGCGTCGTGCTTTGTCTTGTAATATGTCTCTTTCGTTCGGCGGAACACTACTTTTTCTTTCAAGTTTTTTTTTTTTCTTTAAATTTCCGCCTACTGTCTCATCGTTTTGAAAACTAACATGACATCAATCTTGCCATCTACAGCTCTTGCGTGATCTTGCGGGAGGGACAAACATGGATAACATATCCCTCTACTATGGAGGTAATAACAATATTTACCAACACCTTTCCTCTCACTTGTATCTCTTCATTAACCCATGAGAGCGCATGCGCATGAGCTTTTGTCCTGAGCCTAGCCTTCAATCTGGTGCGAAACGGATAACGCAGCGTCACCTGCCATTCAGACAGTCTATGCACCGTGTCCGCGTTTTGTGTCATTGAAAGAATGATTGAAAGAATGCACATCCGTGTAGAAGTGTCGCTGATAAACCCGCGTGACACATTGTTCTCCACAATGGATGATGTCAAACGGGTTGCATTTCTCTGTACTGCATTTAAAAAAAGAAAAGAAAAAAAGGATGTTCCTTGCCGTATTTGAACTGCCACGTTCTCAAATGTTTGTCACCAGGTAGTGTATGTCAATGAAAAAAAAAAAAATATATATATATATATATATATATATATATATAAATTAATTAACAATTTAAAAATTTACAGCAAAATTGGTTATCTCTAAATCATGGGGAATATATATATATATATATATTAACAACTTAAAAGAATTACAGTAAAACTGGTTACCTCTAATCCTTAAAATCTACAAAAAGAAGAATAAGAAGGTAAGGTAAAGGTAAAGTAATGCTGCTTATAGCCCAGCCGACCGCAAAGGGCCATATGAGGGATGTCAAAGCGTTGAAATCAACTCACAAGTCAACACACACACACACACACACACACACACACACACACACACACACTCATTCGCAGAAGAAAAAGAAAAGAAGATGATGAAGAATAAGAACAAGAAGAGGAAGAAAGGTATAACGACTTTCTTAAACAAAAACAGGTAGGCCTAAATGGATAAGGAAGACGGGAAAAAAAACGAACGACTTTGTAAAGTAACTGAACGAAATGAAATCACATAAATGAAAAAAAAAAAAATTAAAAAGAGATTCATAGAAAAGGAAAGGATATTCTCTGCCTCATTCTCCCTACTCCTCTTAACCCCCCCCCCCCCCCTCCCCCCCGACCACTTGGGAATCAATAGTTATGCCAAGAGAAGAGAATGAATGGTTAAAAAACAATCAGACCTGGCGTGCTTAACCACCCCTCCCTTTGCTTCCATTTCAGCATCAAACAAAAAAAGAGGGCAAAAAAAATAAGGGGGGGGGGGGGGGGGGGGGGGGGGGGGGGGGGGAGGGGGGGGGGGGGTTTAAAGCTGAACCAGGAGATACTTTTTTAAGTATCTCCACGTTACAGGTAAAAATGTACGAGTGGTGAAAGGGAAGCAGCAATGAGTATTGAGTGGTCTGGGGGAGCAAAACGAATTGGTGTATGTGCGTGTGTGTGCACGCGTGTGTGCGTGCGTGTGTGTGCGCGCACGCGCGTGCATGTAGCCGACCACACAAAGTCCTTTAATCGCTTGTCAAATTCATACTGGAAAGAAACAAGAAAAAAGGAAGAAAACACGTGACATCCTGAACGGGATCAATTCATCAGAATTTATTGTATAATGACACAGAAACAAACAAACATTGAAAGCAAATAATTGTAACGTAGTATGTACACCATCAACAACCTCAGAGCAGATGAAGCTATGCTGTGCTGAACACGACAGACATTTCCTTGATTACTCACTCACAAACTGTAAAAAGAAAAATCGCTAAATGAAGAAAACATACGCATGCCACAAAAAAAAAAAAAAAAAAAAAAAAAACCAAGAAGGAGAAGAAGAAGAAAGAAAACCAGTCACAGGGGCCAATAGATACTGCAGAATGGTCACTTAGCACTCACCCCTGACAATGTTTCAAATGGTTGCTACCTAGTTGCCAGGTTACGAAAAAAAAAAAAAAACAGGTTGGAATTTAACCAGTTGCTATAATAAAAAGAAACCGTTAAAAGAGTTTCCAGAACAAAGACAAACGAATGGTCAACTAATACAGAAAAAAAGTTGACGACGAACGACAAAAAATACTGAAATATGCATTCAAAGAGAGTGACAGAAGAGGAATTTACAGCACAAAAACTTCCACGCTGCTAAAACAAAAATAATAATAGTTTTCTTGAAGCATTAATTTATTTTCTGAAAATCAAAGCCAAACTGCACTGAATCACTTTAAGCAGAAATAAATGAATAACAAAAATGACCGGCAGGGGTGGATAAACAGTTTACTCCATTTCAACATTATTTTGATTTTGCGCCGAATATGAGAAGATAAGTGGTTTCTCGTTCTTCATTTTCACTGTCCTAAATGTTATCTGTTTTTGCCTGAAGAAGATCCAAGAGGTCGAAATGCATTATGTCTTGTCCTGCACTTTGTTTGTCTGCGTCCTTGGCGGTAACTAACACCCTCTCTTTCTGAATCATTCAGTCAAATAGCAGTCACTCAATTTTGCATTAATTCTTCTTTTTTCTCTTCACAGAGGATGCATCGTATGTGTATCATACCACCAACATCTGAACTAACCTTATCTTACAAACTTTGATGATAGGATTTCATCTTTGCACAAGATTTTGTTCGTACATTCTCGCATAGAATCTCAGTCATTCGAAGTATCTTTTTGAGAAATGGAATTGGAGCCAATGCTAAGTCCAAGAAAAAAAACAAAAAACCCTTGAACTGAAATGGCCTGCCAAGATTCAAACTCGAAATCCCTGGATCACGAGTCAAGCTACTGAGGACCCGTGCACAAAACAGAAACAATCTGTGAATGACCAACAAATATCAAATGGATGTACTGTTTCATTCACAAACACACCAAGAAGAAGAAACTGTCAACCACATACAAAACATTCTACTTTGCAGAAGTAAGTAGGTTGAACAACAATATATATCAAATGCCACACAAACATAAATTAATAAAAAGTACCAGACAGAAGCAATGTATTATTCAGTTAAAAAAAAAAAAAAAATAACAGATACAAAACAGAAGTAATACACAAATTAATGACAGGTACCAAACAGAAGCAATACACCAATCAATATCAATAACAAACGGAAGCAAAGCATCTTTCAATAAAAGCTACCCAATAATAAAAATATATTATCACCAATTAAGAACAGATCCCAGACAGAAGCAATCCACCACCAATCAACGGCAATTACAAACGGAAGCAAAGCATCCTTCGATAATAGTTACTCAATAGAACTAATATATTAACAATCAATGAGAAATCCCGAGAAGGTGTAATAAATCAATCAATAACTAATAACAGCAAACGTGACGCAAATACCAAACAGACGTAAAGTGTCATGCGACAGCAGATTACCAAAGAAAGCATGTTACAGATGGATAAATAAACAGATGGACAGGTAGTTAGGTAGGCCGGCAGGTAGTTAAGTTAGAGAATTACACACACACACACACACACACACACACACACACACAGAGAGAGAGAGAGAGATCAACAGATGAATGAATAGATAGATAGATAGATAGACAGATAGATAGATAGGTAACGTTGCTTACAGTCCAGCCAACCGTAAAGGGCCGTAAATAGGTAGGCAGGTACATAGGTAGGTAGGTAGGTAGGTAGGCAGACAGACAGATAGAAAGGCAATCTTAATTCTATCATGAGAAACACGGGCAACCAACGCTATTCATTTAGATGTAGGAGGGAAGTGATGTTCTCTCGCCCTCAAGCAAGGCGTACAGCGCAGTCCATTACTATTGAAGCACAACAGCACGCACACACACACACACGCGCGCGCGCACACACACACACACATACGCACACACACACATATGCACACATACATACGCACACACACACAATACACACACACACACACATACGCGCGCGCGCGCGCGCGCGCACACACACACACACACACACACACACGTACACACACACACACACACACACACACACACACATACACACACACACACACAACGTTAACAGTCTGTGGACAACATTAGATAGGAAAGCAACACTTCCCATCACTTGGAATAACTCCATCCAGACCTTGGCACACCTTCACTTGATCCCCTTGTCACTGTTTTTCCATTCTTTTTCCTCACTGTTTCTTGGTCCCTCCAGGTCAGTGGCCCGGCCCATTCTCCACATCAGTGCAGCTCTTCCCTTTCTCCTGGACTCACACAGCCTCTCATCACCGGCTGTCCCTAATGAGACCCGCAGACGTAGATCCAGCAGGTTTCAGGTCTTTACGGGCTAGACAATGCGGTTGCATTCACTGGCCGCACCTGTCCGCTACACTGCGAGGGGATAGTCTGCAGCATAAAACCGTGTTCTATTCGGGTTATATTCCTCTACCAACATTGCTTGCAATCGTCCAATCGAAATCGCTTTCTCGGATCAGGAGTAAATATCTCATGCAAAGCTTACTTCCCTTCCAAAATGGCGATTGGCTCACTGACGTCTATTCAGATATACATTCGACCATACAGTGTAGTTCAAACATGCTGAGAATCGAAAAAAACTGAATTGCACACGCAAAGCAGAAGCACATGCAAATACCTAAAATAGCTGAATGTGGGAAAAAAATGTTTTGCTGAACAATTAAGTAGTGCGGGAAAACAGGTGCAGGTAACAATAGAATTATGTTGTCAAGTGTGAACTGTGAAACGACGTAGGAGTAGGCTTCTCCTGTGCAGCGATGCTTCGAAAACGGTACACGTTTGTCAGCTGGACTGAATTCCC
>JADBJO010008918.1:42695-50195 GCA_016801955.1 Conus betulinus | reverse complement strand
CGTGGTGGTGCCCTGGACGTGGTGGGGCCCTCCGGGAGGGGGGGAGGGGGGGGGGGGGGGGGGGGGGGGGGGGGGGGGGGGGGGGGGGGGGGGGGGGGGGGGGGGACAGGCACTTGCTCACACCGACTCTGCGACTAAGCAATCATGTCGTCAGTAGTCGTCAGCAGAGGACTTAGTAGGTAGTGTCCTGCGTATGTTAGATCAGAACAGGCGCCACTGAACACCACCGAAGTGATTCGGCAACAGTGCAGTGTCTCCTCGGGTGGATAGCCTCTTGACCACTCAACACAGATTACTCCTGATAATGGGTTGCGGGGGTGCCGGGGCTGCGGAGGGTCGGCCGGGCTGTGGCTGTGGACAGAGGGTCGGAATGAGGGGCGTGAGTGCAATGCTACTGAGATGGCACAGAAAGTGGGACAGCCAAAACACCCACACATGCGCGCTAGCGCACGCACGCATGCACACGCACACAAACACGCACACACACGAAAGGCATGTCGTCTGTCTACGTTCATGGATGTATGGCAAACAGACGGTTATACCTTCTCTCCGTGCAGATGCTTCCTTTCTCTCAGCGAGTTCGAAGCATTCTTTCATTTTCAGCACGCGTGTGCCCTCGCACAGGAGGTAGATGGTCCCCCCCCGTCGCTGAACGCAAGCATCTCTTCAGCCGCCAGAGGCAGGCGTCCTGCCACGTGCACCTGCCCTGACCGGGTGTCCAGGCACTGCACCGTGTCCACACACTCCACATTCGTTCCCCCGAACACGTAGATTCGGTGCCCAACTGCGGCTGTGGCAGGATTGTCTACGCCCACCTGCAGTGCGCTTGCATCCCTGGTCCAAGTCTTTGTGTTGATGTCATAGTATGAGATGCCGTGTCCCCCCTGTCAACATTGATATAACAGACCTGTACCAGGATAAAAACATCATGGGAATATAACGACTGTGTTTTTCCCCCACTGCAAACAGAGTTATTTTTTCTTACTTTACGGGTCAAACAAATAGGTCTACAGAGACAAATATTGGATTTGAATCTGTCACATGAATGTGACGGTCCCCACGTGCACACTCACATGCACACACACAGACAATAGATCACGCGCCCCGCGTGAAACCACACATCTAACTCCTTTCTTTCAATATAACAAACTAGAGTAGACCCTACAAGTGTAAGTTTCTACCCCTCTTTAAAAAAAAAAAAAAAAAAGCTTTTCATTGTATTCACGCCTCACCTCTTTAAGCGGGGAAGGGTGTGTGTGTGTGTGTAATATTTCCTCTTTTCTCCTTTTCAAAATATATTATTCAGCAAGATATCCGTTAATACTTTACTTGTCACAGGCAGGGAATGCAAAAAGAAAAGAAGCAAATTCTCAAACATCTTTGAAAAGGAAGTTAGATCTGATTTGACTTTTCTCTTCTCCTTTGGTCTGCCATGCAGAGCAGATATGAAAAGCAAAAAGTTCAAGTGGCCAGTCCTACGTTTAAAATTAACATAGGTAGGCTCTAGGAAGAAGGTGGTAGATCTGATGATCTACAATTGAGTTCTTCTGTGAAGTCAAACCTGCTCACCCTACTTCTAAGAATAGACTCGCCCAAATCCATTCTAGCTGAATCTAAACAGGAAGTTGGCACACAAGGGTAGTAGTTTGTACCTTGAAGGTAATAAGATTGCCTCATGTGTCTTGCAAAATTGTCTGTTTGGAGTGTGATTGGTTCAGAAAAAAAAAAGAGAAGAAAATAGATATCTTCCTCTGATAGGGAAAATTAGCGATCTGTTCGTCGTAGTGAAATTGAAACACAGGATAGCTTGCTGAGTGCATAGAAGTTCGATACAATGCTTGTTCTGTTGAATGTAATATCTTGTGACTTTTGAGTTCGTGAATACAGGCAAAATCTTAGCGTTGTTAACTAGATCTAGAATGGATGATTGTTGGGAGAGAGGGAAGGATGGCTTTGAAAGTAATTTGAGAATGGCTGGAGAGGAAATGGGTGCTGTGAGACAGTGTAGGTGTTTAACTTGAACTTTAAGAAAATGGGAGTGAATGATCGTGAAATGTGAAGCGTGCATGAGACAATGTGAGATGGTAGTTGTGAGAATGGCTATGACTGGTGGGAGAAAAGGTGTGCAACTGAGTGACGGAAGCATGATATTACTGTTATTAGTATTTACGATAATATACCTACAGACCTGCTACTGCCACTAATACTGCCACTGCGGGCTTGCTGCCCAACGTCCGGGAGATCAGACGTAGACCGACAGCTGGGGGTCTGTCTACGTGTGTGCTGTAGATCGGGACTTCACGAGTACAGGGGAGATATCCGATAAGGGGGGGGGGGGGGGGGAGGGGGGGGGGGGGGGGGGGGGGGGAGGGGGGGGGGGGGATCCTCTCTATGTAGCATTTAACGAGGACCTAGCTCTACAGAAAGCTAGGGGCCTTTTCATTTTTTTGCAACCCGTTGTGGACAAGGAAACGGTGGAATGACAAACTTGTGCTGTGCACGCAGCTGAACTGAAAAGCCCAACAAGTTGCGCGAGCTTGCTTGGGAATAACTGTTCAAACGTGGAGGAGAAAAAAAAACTTGAAACAAAAAAAAAAAAAAAAAAAACTATTGTGTGTGTGTGTGAAACACACACACCACACACACACACACACACACACACACACACACACACACATACAGATTGTGTGGATGACATTTTATTTTGTGAATGTGCTTTTTTTAACGTAGGGGATGATAATCGAGACCTAAAGTAGTGTTGCATTGTTTCGTTGTAGTTGTTTTGAATCATTATAAATAAATGGGTGCATCCTTTAATTTGTCATGCTCGCCCTCTAGTGCGAGAGGTGGTACTTCAGCGCGTGTAGAAGTACACAAAGCAAGTAAGTGCATGATTTGGGAACACTTATGTAGAACTACACAATGCAAATTAGATCATGATTTGGGAAGCAAATGTTCCCCACTCTGGTCAGTAAGAGACACCTCATGACGAATGGGCATATTGTCCGTAGGTTAGTCTGATCCTAGTCAAACACAGTCTAGCTTACGTGACAAAACTGTTCTCGCAAAAAGTATATCTAGGTCACCCTGACCTCATTTTATTCGCCCATTTCACAAACTTCTTTTTTTAAGGTCATACACACGTCCAGTTTGCTTACGTAAACGACAAACTATTGTGGGGTCACAGAACCGGTTCTCTTTAAATTTTTCCAATGGGAGAACAAAACTCTTTTTTCTTTCCACTCATCAAAAATAACACATTCTGTCTATGAAGATAGTCATCGCATCAAATTTTCAAATCAAAATTTCTCTGGTTAGCAGACATTCCAAAACATCTCAAGGGCTGCGAGGGGCTACGTCCAAATAATAGTTCCAACATACAGGGTGCTCGCCCCTGGGTTCAATAATGTGCGAGCCTACTATGAAACAGTGAGAGTTCAACCTTACCTCATTCTTCTTCATCTCCTACTCTGACAAATCTCCTTTTCCTCCTCTCTCTCTCTCTCTCTCTCTCTCTCTCTCTCTCTCTCTCTCTCAGCTAGTCCGCTGCCTCTGCCAAAGTGACAGGCAGAGTCTCTTCTAGTCCGCTGCCTGCCACAAGTCTTTATTCGCAAGAGTACAAATCACTAATCGCCTAAAATCACCTAAAAGAAATAATAACTTCAGTAATGTTAATACGTAATAATGCTGATGATACCAATAAAAAAAATTATTAATAATAGTAATGGTAATGGTGGTGGTTACACCAATGATTAATGCTAATAGGTAATGGATCTAAACTAATTAAAAAAAAACATTACAAAATAACCACTCCACTTTGTACCTTTTTATGCACCCTTGATCCACCAATCAGGTAGATTCTGTCGCCAGCCGCACACAAGGAATGTTTCTCCACTCCAAAGTCCAGGTGGGGAAGTGTTTTTCCCACTCGTTGTTTCCAGGTGTACTTGATTAATTCCGTATTGTTCTCGCTACCTCGACAAACGTACAGCTCGTTTTCTGGCAGACACAGGTCGCAGACTGAGGCTCAAATTGCCATAGGATATCTTTCAAGGCGCAGGGGAAAAAATGTTTTCCAGGTTCCACGCTGAACGCAGAGACGAGAGGTCGCTGCGTTGTCAGTCTTGCTGTCACCCAGAACAACAGCACATTTCTGCACCAAGCGCGACTGGACGATTCTGTCCTGCTTGGCAAGCATCTGTCGTTTCAGGTCTGGAGTCTGTCCTTCAAGGTTGAAGCTTATGGCTTCCCGAATCTTCTCTAAAGACAAACAACAGTTATGGTTCATTTTGATGTAGATTTAAGAATATGGGAAAGTCTATTTCATGTCTTTTTTGTAGTTGGTGGTGGTGGTGGTGGTGGTGGTGGTGTGTGTGTGTGTGTGTGTGTGTGTGTGTGTGTGTGTGTGTGAGAGAGAGAGAGAGAGAGAATCGTTCCCTTTGCCTATGAAGCAATGAAGTCTTAAAAGCCCGCCTTTGAAACAATGTACGTGTTCCTGACTATTCTTGCACTGCCTGGCACCTCCATCAAGCATGTTCTTATGCTTTTACACTTTAAACCTAACAACAAAATATCATTGCACAGGCCTGTAAATGGACAAACATATACACCCTGATAGTGAAATAGGTGCAGATTAGTAAATGACCCAAATCAAACTCTTCAGGTCAGCTGATTATACCATGCAAGAGTCCCGTTATTTTCGCATACGCGCGTCCAAACCGTTAACACCATTTCCAATTCTAATCGCCCTTTTCCGTCACATACACACACACACACACACACATCAACCCGTACAGGGAAAAAAAATGAAACAAAGACAAACTGAATAGACCTCGCGCCAGTGCTCACGACCTACAAACGGAACGGAATAAAGTAACGCTCCCCGATAAATCGAAAAAAATGCACGTGGCATGATTAACATTCAGTCATTTTCTGGCTGGTTCCCGGTAAAATCTCTTTTGAACAGAACTGTTAATCCAAGCATTAGTAATTAATCCCCATGTGAAATACTCTACACTGACGATTGATAAATCCATAGTGCAATACATTACATAATTACGTGAGTATGACAGACAATAATGGCCTCTCATACAGGCCCATGTTGATTATGGTTCAAGTATAAAGCTTGATCTGTCTCAATGTATGTCTCGTCGCCTTGTTGGGTCAAAAAGATCCTTGGATGTTCTCATTACAATTACTGTCCGAGTTTTGACACACACACACACACACACACACACACACACACACACACACACACACCTCTGTTAGTGTTATCAGTTTATGCCATTTTAAAATGCCACGTTTCACCCTTTAAACCCCCTCTCCTCTCACTCCCTTTCTCTGAAGGTTTGACCAAGTTTTGTTTCCATCTAATAATTTGATAGGACACAAGGATGACGACCATGTTACAGAGACTTTTGACGAAACTGTAGCGTGGGTCGTTGTGATGCTATTGTCCTGTTCTATCAGTTCATTACGTGAATCCTATGAACTGGCTGATGTTTCATTGCTCTCAATGTCTGCATATGTCCTACAGGTGTGTGGACAATGTAACATCGTTCATTAGCATAAAGGAGATCAAGCCTCCCCACTGAGTGATCCACCACAGACTATGACTGAGCACAGCTCAATTTCAGTGTGTGAAAACTCGACACTGGTGTATGTCAGAGAGGGTAATGTTCATCTCTACTGCTCTGGGATCCTGTGTGAAGTTTTACTTATTATCACTGAAGAAATGGAAATTGAAGCTAAGTTTCCAAGTGTTGAGACCCATGTATTGCTTATATTTATGCCTCATATCTGATAGTTTAACTTTAATCTTTACCATGCTTCCTGGGTCTTCCATGACCTAGTGACTCGATAAAAAGATTATATCTTATGAACAGATAGAGCTATGCTCACGAAATCATAGGAGTTCCTCAACAATCTTAATAGCCGTTGGTCACTGAAATTTCATGTATGGGCACAATTAATTATCAACGTATCAGTCGCAGTTCCCCCCAGACCGATACATTTTAATGGGTTGCACATGACCCACGACATCGGGTGAGGAATAAATTGCTGAGCTGCCCTTTGTCAGGTGTGGGTCTTACAAGACCCACGCGGTCTGAATAGGGATAAGCAATAGGAAAAGCCTCTACAAAATGTGTGGGTCTTGGGCGATTCGCACGATTGGGTCTGTGTGGTCAAAACTGTCATCCGGTAAAGGTTAAGCTAGCACTCGGTAAAATCTGTTATGATGATTACTGAATACTGTATTTTAACAAAATAACGTTTAGCCAGTACTTGGTAAAATCTGTGAGGATGATAAATGAATATTATAATTTGGCAGAATAACTGTATGCCAATACTTTGTAAAAATCTTTTGAGATGATTTATGAATACTGTTGATTGTCTTAAACATACGTACAAGGACTAAGTGTATTACAGTTCCTAATACATAACCTGAGTATCTGATTACCTTGAAGAGTTGTTTCCCTTCAGTTTTGTAGCAGTTTGTTTACTTTTATACCACTTATGAAAATGCACTCAAAACGTGAGTGAAGAACTAAACTGGAGACTGCAAAGTAAAGGCAAAATATCTATGTTAATCTTACTTCTGCTTGCGGAGTCCTCACACTTTCCCAGCAAGTCAGAGCAGGACTCATCAAGCCAGACTTGTAGCCATTCTTCTGCAAACCAGGTCCTGCAATCTCCTCAGGCTCTGAGAGGGTGGAACATCTACAACTGATTCTGCACAGGATCCATACTCCAAGCTTTGACATGCTCACGTGGGTGAGCAACCATTGAGCTGGCCTACAAGCAGTGGTGGACCAGTCATCTGAAACTAAAGAGAGATCTGCACACCTCACTAACTTCAAAGCCAAGTCTTTGTGTACCCACAGGACTCTAACGTAAATTATCAGAACATTTCCTCCTCCATAACGAGATGAAGTGAGGAAAGAAAGACCAGCCCAAGCAAAGATGGGCTGATTTTATTGAAGTTTTGTTAATCCGTAAATTCTGATCTTGTGTAAACAGTTAAGTCGTGTGTGTGAAATTACACTTAATTTGTGCCAGTCTATTGTTGCTCTTACATTATTTCAAGTTTGAATCTATTTCTATATATGTCTGTCACCTAGAGAACAAACAGTTTAAGTGCATAAGCGTTAGGTGAATTACCTCTGAGCCACTCGCGAGTATTTGTAATAATCCAGAGTAAAATAAAAAAAAATTCTTCTGATGACTCCTACAATAAAGTTGTTCCTTCCACAACTAGTAAGAGAGAGGTGGAGAAGAACGTTGGAAGCAAAACTACTCTAAAATTCTCATGAAGAACACACTCCGAATCCTTCCCCTCAAGGACCTTACCTGCCAATCCTACTCATCATCGAGAGAGAGAGAGAGAGAGAGAGAGAGAGAGAGACAAGAGATGGGGCACAGAGAGAAAGTTCTAATGATAGGGAAAACAAAAACAGATTGTACGTGTGTATACAGCATTTAAATAAATGGTACACCAGG
>JADBJO010008918.1:30195-40195 GCA_016801955.1 Conus betulinus | reverse complement strand
CTTCTGGCTCCCTCCCCCCTTTTCCTCCTCCCCCCTCTTCTCCCCTCCCTCTCCCTTCCACTCCTTGCAGTCTCCTCCCTCTTCACCCCCTCTCTTTCCCCCTACCTCCCCTCCTCTCATCTCTCCCCCCTCCCTCCCCCCCTCCCTCACCTCTCTCCCCATCTCCTCCTCTCCCTCCTTCTCCCCCCTCCCTTCCTCTCCTTCTCCTTTTCCCTGTTTCTCTCTCTCTCCCCCACCTCCATCCTCGCCCCCTCACTCTCCCCCCCTTCCCCCCCCTCTCTCTCACATCCCTCCACTCCATCCATTACCCTCTCCTTCACCCCCTCTCCTCCCCTCTCCTCCCTCCTCGCCCCTTCTTCTATCCTCCCCCTACTTCCCTCCCTTCTCGTCCTTTGCATCTTCCATCACCTGGTCTTGACCTCTAGATCTCCTCTAGACTTCACTGTTCATCACTACCTGTTTGGTCCTGTCTCTTTCAAATGGATCCTCATCATTCTCTGAACTGTTCAATCTTGTTCTTTCCACTCTATCTATCTTATGTCTCCTCTTTTCACCCTTGTTTCACTCATTTAAGTGCTCATGCAAGTATCCTTCCCTAATTCTGCTACTGTCTACTCATTGTGTTATGTGTCCAAAATGTCGCTGTCACCTGTTAAGTTCGGACTTGTCCAGCCTCCTCCTTGTCCCACCCCTAAAATCCTCTCTCTCCCCCCTAAATGTTATGCCACTCCCCCATCGTCTCTGAGTATTCTCCCCCCTCTCTCTCTCTCCATCCTCCCTCCTAGCTCCTCTCCCAACTCTCCCACTCTCTCTCCTCTTCCTTCTATCCATCTCTCTCTCCTCTGTCTCTCTCCCTTCTCTCTCCTCCTTCTCTCCTTCTTCTCTTCCTCCCCTCCCTTCTTTTCCTCTCTCTTTATCTCTCTCCTTTCGTTACCTACAAATAATCTCTCATTCACCTATGTACAAATATAAATGTGATGTTGAAAGTTCTTTGTCCTTCTCAATTATGCCGAATTCTCTTAATATTGTCCCTCTGTCCTCACTCTCTATAGCTCTTGCACGTTGATTATCTATCTTGGCTGTCTCCTGTCTCCCTCTTCTTACCCCTCTGTGTTTTCTTTTTTTCTTCCCTCTCCTTTCTCTTAATTCTTCTCTATTCTCTGATTACCTGGGCTTCATCACTATTGCTATGCTTGATGTACTCACTCTTCCCTTTCAAACTTTCTTCTCGCTTTCTTTCTCAGTTTCTCCCTCTCTCAATTCTCGCCTCTCTCTCTCTCTCCTGACATCTCTCTTGTAACCGACACACTTCTCATTCTCTTTCAACTCAATTTGTACTTACCATATCTGGAAGACTTTTGCAATCGGTCACCACCTCACTCTCTGCAGTATCCCCTTGCATATGTTCAAATGTTCTAGCTGAAGTATTATATGAACATATCCTCTTTCCCCCCCCCCCCCTCTCTCTCTCTCTCTCTCTCCCCCCTCCCTCTCTCTCTCTTTCTTGGGATCTCCCTCTCTCTCTCTCCTTCTCTCTCTTCTTTCTTTCTCCCCCTCCCCCCTCCCACCCCCCTCTCTCTCTCTCTCTCTCTCTCTCGCTCCTTTTTCCCTCCAATACAGATAATCTGGCATTCAAGTATATACAAAGAAAAAATGTTAGTAGAAAGTTGCAGATGTAAATTCTCAATTATTGCCGAAGTCATTGTAATATTGAAGTTGTATACAGGTGCATAGGTATTGACGTTGGTTAAAACTTGGCTGTCTCCCCACTCCCTCATAGTACCACCTTTTTTTTTTTTTTTTTTCTTTTTTTTTTTTTTTAAAGAGATTCTGATTAAGCATGGGGCATACACATAAGCGCGTGTGCGCGCGCGCACACACACATTCCCATGCAGACGCGCGCGCGCACAAGTGCGCACTTTGACACACGCACGCACGCACGCACGCACGCGCACACACACACACACACACACACACACACACACACACACACACACAGAGGATCTTATGAGTTCACACTGTACCAATGTAAAATACTTATAAATATGATAAAAATATGCTTGTTGAACTGGGAGTTCTGTTTTGGTTTCCTTAGTTATTATTCTTTCCCCAAAACAATGAAGTTGATTCTGGTTTTTGTTTTGCTTGCTTTTTCCCTCTGCACATGTGTTTCAGAGGAACAACAAAAAAAGATGAACTTTAGAAATACGTCCGGCTGATTTACAAACATATGCCCCCCCCCCCCCCCCCCCCCCCCCCCACCCTTTACACACACGCGCACGCCCCCACACGCGCGCGTGCCCACACACGCGCGCACACACACGCATAGCACACAGGCGCATGCGCACACGTGTTAAAGCGAACATATGGGCAAGAATGCTGCTTTGGGAAAAACCGGTCATGTATGCTGATCTGGGATGTTGTGTGCTTGTTAAATCTTATGTGTACACAAAATGATGATTTTTTTGACGTACGCCTACTTTCCTCTAACTATGCTTTATTATTACTTTTTATGATTTTTTTTTCTAAGTATGAAAGGCGAATGCGAGAAATGTCTGCTTTGACAAAAGCGCACAGTTTTTATTACATTTTGTGCTTGTTTTGATGGAACTGTTTGCAAATGGATATCCATGGAAGAAAAGATGATAAGGTGTGGAATGTTATTTTTCATTGGCGTTATGGTGTCTGTAGCCTTTAAACGCTGATATGTCACTTATTAACGCGAATCCTGGTGTGTGGTGTGGTTTTTTGTTTGTTTTGTGTGTTTGTGTTGTTTTTTTAAAATCCTGGAATGCCCTGTGTGTCCAACAACCACTCTAAAAAAAAAAATGTTTTGTTTATTCTTTTTTTTCATTTGGTCCTTTTGTACATTAAGTCACATTCGCTTGAACTTATTCATATCATCTTTAAAAAACACGAAGCAATGGAAAGGAGCATTAGACAAAAGAGAAATAAGCAAAATGATAATGGGTAGCATAAAAATATCCTCTCTTAACTGCCAGGGTCTTGGTAACTTTGGAAAAAGGAGAGATGTGTTGCATCACTTACGACAAAAACAATATTCTATATATTTCATCATACAAGATACACATTTTACAAAAAACTTAGAACGCCAGATACGAGCTGAATGGGGATTTGAATGTGTATTTTCTTCAAATAACAGTAGGTCAAGAGGAGTGGGAATTTTATTTAACAATAACTTTGACTTTAAAATAGAAAAAACAGTTAAGGACACGAAAGGAAATTATATTATTTTAGTTATAAATACGTTTGGGAAGCAAATAACATTAGTTATATTTTTATGGGCCAAACAGGGATGACCCAGCGTTTTTTCAGAACATCAAAAATCAAATTGAGGAAGCGGGTAGCCCGAATATTGTTATTGCTGGTGACTGGAATTTAGTACTCAATCCAGCCTTAGATTATGATAATTATAAAAATATTAACAATGTTAATGTTAAAGCTAGGGAGAAAGTGATTGAAATTATATCTGAGTTAGAATTAATAGATGTTTGGCGAGAATTTAACCCAGAGGTCCTCAGATACACATGGCAAAGGCCAAATCCACGTCAACAAAGCCGCCTTGACTATTTCTTAGTTTCGGAAACATTAATTACATCAGTGAGTAACGCTGATATTCATTTTGGTTATCGCAGTGACCATTCGCTCATTACAATGGAAGTTACCTTTAAAGTTGAGGAAAAAAATAAAAATCTTTGGAAATTCAACTCGTCACTGTTAAAAGATTACATATACTGTTCAATCAATAAATACCTAATAGAAGAAGTTAAGTGTCAGTATGCAGCTCTTCCATATATGAGAGAAAATTTAAAACAAATACCTAACGATCAGATTCAATTTGTAGTATCAGATCAGCTATTCTTGGACACTTACTAATGGAAATCAGGGCTAAAACAATTTCGTACAGCATACACAAAAACAAAGACCTTAAAAAAAACAGAACAAACTTTAGAACAAGAAATACAAACCCTTGAGAGCAATTCGCATCCAAACCAAACTGAAAGAATAACTTTAAAGGAGAAGAAGGCTCAGCTGGTAGAGATCAGAAAAAAACAAAATGGAAGGGATAATGTTAAGATCAAAGGTTAGGTGGGCACTACAAGGGGAAAAAAATTAATAAATACTTTTGTAATCTTGAAAAAAGACATTTTATTAGCAAACAGATGTTAAAACTAACAAAAGCAGCAGATGGCCGTGTATTGACGGAAACAACCGATTTGCTAGACGACGAGACCAATCCTTTTTTCATGATCTGTATAAAGAACGGAAATTGCAGGATACCGATATAGGCAAGTTTACAAAAACATTACCAAAATTAAGCAAAATCGAATCTGATAACCTGGAAGGTTTCATAACAAAAGAAGAAGCAACAGAAGCATTGAAAAATATGCAAAATGACAAAAGCCCAGGTACGGATGGATTTTACAGTTAATTTCTTTTTTTTTTTTTGGAAACAGCTGGGAGATTTTGTAATCCGTTCTCTAAATGAAGGCTTTTATAAAGGAGAAATGTCAGTAACTCAAAGAGAAGGTATCATAATATGCTTACCCAAGGGAGACAAACCGAAGGAATATATAAAAAAAAAAACTGGAGACCAATATCACTGTTAAATGTTACTTATAAAATAGATCAACCTGCATAGCTAACAGAATTAAAACAGTCCTACCTAAACTAATTCACGAAGATCAGACAGGGTTCATATCAGGGAGGTATATTGGGGAAATTTAAGACTATTGTATGACATGATGCATTACTTAGAAAACAAAAATCTACCTGGGTTACTGGTCTCAGTCGACTTTGAGAAGGCTTTCGACTCCATAAACTGGGTCTATTTGGAAAACGTTATCAGCTACTATGCCTTTGGAAAGGATATGATTAAATGGATATGCACTTTTTACAAAAATATTAAAGCTCATGTAATCGTTTAATAGAAAGATATCTCAGAGTTTTCCCATTAGGAGAGGATGTCGCCAAGGTGATCCCATATCCCCGTATCTCTTTCTATTATGTGTTGAATTACTAGCGAGCAAAATAAGAGAAGATGACGAAATTAAGGGATAAAAATATCTGACACAGAATTTAAAATAAGCCAGTTTGCAGATGACACGTCGTTTACATTAGAAGGGGATAAAAGGTCATATGAAAAACTGTTCAACAACTCAATAGAAGAATTTGAAGGCATTTCTGGTCTTAAATTAAATTTTGAAAAAACCTGTAACGTATGGCTAGGCAAAAGAAAGGCTCACAAACTGTACATTTGGCTGAAAAGCATATGATATGGAACCCTATAAAATTCAAACTTCTAGGAATTTGGTTGACAACTGATCTATCAAAACTAACAGAAATAAATGTGTCAGATAAGTTCACAGAAGTTCAAAATGTTATTTAAAATTTGGTCAAAACGTATGTGTACTCCTCTTGGTAAGGTTTGCAGTATTAAAATCTCTTATTTTGTCTAAACTTGTATACCTGTGGATGTTACTCTCCCAAACCCCCCCTGAGAGTGACATAAAATATCTGCAAAAGATGTGTTTTTTGAATTTGTATGGGACAAAAAACCTGACAAAATTAAACGAAAGTATGCAATTCATATAATGTTGAAAACGGAGGTATAGGTTTGCCAGACATTCATGCCTTTATGCAAGCTTTAAAACTGTCATGGATTAGAAAATTAATTATTAAAAAACTCAAAGTGGAAGACAGTTTTAGTAATGCTCTGTCCAGAAGTAAACAATCTAAATTATTTTGGGTCAAAGAAGTATTTACAGAGTAGGTGTAACCAGTTTTGGAAGGATGTATTTAAATCTTCTGACACGTTGAACATACAAACAGATTTAGAGAATACTGAGGAGATTGCAGCAGAACCTATCTTTTATAACGATAAATTCAAAATTGATAAAACTCATTTTTATTTCAAGTTATGGTTTTGACAAAGATATAATTCATGTGGGAGATATATGATGGATGAAAATGGCACTTTTTTAAGTTACAAAAGTTTTTCAAGAAAGTTAGGAGTGCAGGTGAATTACCTCCATTATTTAGGCTGCGTCCAGGCTATAACAGAATACGCTAGAAAAAGAAACATAACATTTGAAAACAGTGTCAAAGAATGATAAAAGCAAGTTTTGAAAATTATAACAGGTGTTGTCAAAGGATAAAAAAATTTACTACAATTTGCTCCTGGACAAAATAGATGTACTCAATATAGAGTCCTTTGCAAAATGGGAAATAAAGTTACAAACAGCGATAGACTGGGAAACTGTATTAAAAACATGTCCGTATAGAGTCCTTTGCAAAATGGGAAATAAAGTTACAAAAACAGCGATAGACTGGGAAACTGTATTAAAACATGTCCGAAAAATCAAAGAAATAATATTTAGATGGTTTCAACTGAAACTTTGCCATAGAGTTTTAGTATCAAATATACTTCTAAAAGAATGGGTCTCATAGACAGCGACAAATGCAGTTTTTGCAAAAATGAAAGAGACACAATTCATCACTATTTGTGGTATTGTCCAATAACACAAGAATTCTGGAAGGAATTGGAAAGATATTTGAAACAGAAATGTGAACATTGTTTCAGATTGTCACTGAATGTCGAGCCGATCTTGTTCGGAACTGACGAAAAACAAAAAAACGGACCAAATTTTTTATCTTATTTTACTATGGGCAAAGTTTTTCGTCTATAAAAGTAGAATTATTAATGCAATACCAAGACTGTCTGAATTTATATGCGAACGTAAACATAGATACCAAATAGAAAAGCATGCACATATAATGGAAATGCGCTATCATGATTTCATTAAAAACTGGTTACCATATAGCACACTGTGTGCAGATTAGGATACTACAGTACTTCGCAGTAAAAAATTAATTGTAAATACTTCTAATATTATCATTCTTATTAGCCTGTTTTTTTCTGTCACAGTAGCTAACAAAACTACACATTATTATACAAAAAGCATTCTAATGCTCCTGCAGTTGAGCGTGGATCAAATATGTTTGGATTTGTAAAAGCGGTATGTGACCTTTCCTTTTCTCTTTATTCCTCATTCTTTACCCCCCCCCCCCCCCCTCTCCCCCACCCATTTCCAACCGCTCCCCCCCCCCCCCCCCCCCCCCCTCCCCGTCAACTCCTCTCCAGCTATAGACAACACTTATTGCGTTATGTCAAGAGTTGTTGGGTTCTCTCTCTCTCTCTCTCTCTCTCTCTCTCTCTCTCTCTCTCTCTCTCTCTCTCTCTCTTTTTAACCTTTGGTGTTATTTTTATTTTTGTTATTTTTTTTTATTATTTTTTTTTTTTTTTTTAAACTTTAATTTCTGTTTGTTTGTTTGCTTGTTGTTGCTCTATTTTCTACTCAGCATCAAATACCCCTGCAGTTTCATGGAAATTTCCTTTTGTTATTCTCTGTAATGAATGACTGCTATATCAAATAGATTTGGACAATGTTGTGTATGGAATTACTAAAGAATGATATTATAGTCGTTACGTACTGGTGCACGTGAATACATTGAATGGTATATTAAATTGTTTATGTAAAAGGATTCAAAAAGGAAAAGAGAACCTTCGTTGCGCGTCTTCCTCCACCCAGCGTACGATGGTCCTACACGTGTCATCCATGTTCAGCTTCTGCTGAGACCCCAAGACCACCAGCAGCATGGACTTGGGCAGCTGACAGATCTCACTGCCCTTCACCACCTGGTCCATCTTGTCTGACGCCATCATGGATGCTCTGTCCGCCAGGCGAGGAAGCTGGTACTTCTCGGCGATCATCCACAGGCCAACGCACACCTCAGGCGTAAGGTTAGCAATCAGAAAGTCCACGCAGTGCTGCTCCAGAAACTTCACCTGAATGAGATTGTAACTTGAACTGAGTTGACTTGACCTGAATGAGTTTGTTTCTAAGGAATGCAAAATCTATGTTACGATTTAAGACTGATTCTTCATTAGCAACCATTGAAAAGAAGGCGTGTGTTGTAAGAGGTGATCTTACTAAAAACCTACAGAATAATTGATCAAAGACTAGCTGCCATGGCGTAGTGGTTAGCATTGCAGCTTCCAAGGTGTGAGGTCGTGGGCTGAATTCCCAACAGAGCCATATATTTGTGGATTTTTTGGGCCCCCTGACCGGCTCCTATACACATTTGATATTGCTATGGGCTCAAGAGGAAGACTGGGGTCACACAGTCGAGTTTCATCAACTTGATGGATCTGTCTCTGAGAGAGGTGCTCAAATTTCCTGACCAACACTGCAGGTGTCTGTATTTCTCGGGCCTGGTTGATGCCGGTATATATTACGGAAGTAAGCGAAGAGTACAGCCCTGTCATGCAGTCTCGGAGCAGAATGGAACACCACAGCATCATTTTCATCATCATCATCATCATCATCATCATCATCATCATCATCAACATCATCCGTATCAATCAGCATTAAAATATATAGGATTCAGAGGCCGTTCATGGCCTGCTCTCATGGGAACGTCAGTTTTGATTTCCTCTCCACGTCTATGCCCTTGTTGTGTTCGTGTCCAGGTTGCTGGTATAGGCAGTTTGGTGGTGACTGTCTTTAGACAGACATGGTGGCACCCTCTGGATGGGGGACGCGCTCATGTGCTTTGGTTCCGCGATTGAGCAATTATTCTTTTTTTTCTTTTCTTTCTTCTTTTTTTTCTTCTTCTTCTTCTTCTTCTTTTATGGCTGTCCCGACCTCTGCGCCACCTCAGAGGCAGGGCACCCACAACACTCATTCTGACACCCTGTCCACAGCCACAGCCCGGTCGGCCACGCCGCAGCCCCAGTATCGGCAATTTACAGGGAGCAGTCAATGTCAAGTCGTCAAGAGGCAAACCCACGGGAGGAGACACTGCTCTGCTGCCAAGTCACTTCGGTGGTGTTCAGTGGCGCCTGTTCTGATCTAACATATGCAGGACACCACCTTCTAAGTTCCTCACTGACGACAATAATTGCTTAGTCGCGGAGCCAGCGTGAGTGAGCTCTCTCTCCGGAGGGCGCCACCACGTCCGTCCAGCGACAGCCCCCATGGATTCGCCGATACCGTGACCCCGACAGAACCAACCTAGGTCACAGACGTGGAGAGGACATCGAAATTGCGGTCACCGTGAGAGCAGGGCATGAACGGCCACCGAATTTGAGACTTTTTTTTTTTTCATGCTGATCGATAAGAATGAGGATGATTAAGATGACGCTACGGATTTCCATTTCGGTCTGAGACTACATGACAGGGCTGTACTCTATGTTTCCTTTCATAATATATCCCGGCATCAACCAGGCCGTGAGATACAGGCACCTGCAGTGTTGGTCAGAAAATTTGAGCAACACTCTCTGACATGCATTAAGTGGATGAAACTCGACTGTGTGGTCCCAGTCTTCCCAACTAAGTCCGCAGCAAACTCAACTCTGGGTAGGAGCCGGTCGGGGCAGAAAAACCCACATGACTCTGATGGGATTCGAACCCACAACCTCCCAGCCGGGAGTCCGCGACGCTAACCACTTTCGCCACAGCGGCTACTGAGCAATTATTCTTGTCAATAGGCGGCTCAGTAGGTTGTATCCTACCTACGTTGATCAGAACAGGCACCACTGAACAGTGACTCGGCAGTGGAGCAGTGACTCCTCTGTGGGTTACTTCTTGATGATTTGACACTGGTTGCTCCCTGTGTTTTGCCCATCTCGGGGCAGCAGCAGGAAAAGCCAGGGTGTGGCTGTGGACTGGGAGCCAGAATGAGCGGCATGGGGTAGTGCCACTGAAGTGCCAGAGATGATAGACATAGTAATAAGAACACGAATAAGAATGATGATAATAATGATGTTGTTGATGATGATGATGATGATGATGATGATGATGATGATAACAACAATAATACTGATGATGACACACACTCACACACACGTCCCCCCACCCCTGCCCCTGGAAGTCAACAATGTTAAAGTTTTTTTTTTTTTTGATCACGCTCTTTC
>JADBJO010008918.1:25000-29911 GCA_016801955.1 Conus betulinus | reverse complement strand
AGAGAGAGAAGTGAATAGGACAGACAGATATGTATTTATGAGTCTTATACAGATCCAAAGTGGACTGAACAAAACACTGCAGCAGACACAGCACACGAGTCAAAATGTGCCAACAGCACAGGATTCACAAATAATTTTGGAGGACTTTCCAATACTCTGTGAAGAAGTCGGAGCTGCAGTGAAACCGCTAAAATGTGGGGAAAGCTGCAGACATCGGCAGCATCCCTGCAGAACCCTAGAAACATGGCGGAGTTACAATAATTGATACCTTGACTGCCATCTGCAACCAAATTTGGTACACTAGGGAGAGACCCACGCCGTGGACTGAGCCACTAATCATTTCCCTTCCCAAGAAAGGAAATCTCCAACACTGCCAGAACTGCCACACTGTAAGCTTGATCAGCCACGCCGGTAGAGTATAGCTCATCACCAATGCGACAGATTGCAACTGCTAGGAGATACCATCATAGCTGAAGAAACGGCTGGGTTCCGCAATGGCGGAAATGCCATCAAACAGCTTTTTTGCTATACGTACCCTTCGCGAAAAAAACATTTCCAGCACCAGAGGGAATTCAAACACGTCTTCATGGACTTCACAAAGGCGTTTGACAGTCTGGCTGTAGGCAGCATGGGCCACAATGAAGAAAGGTAACACCCCAGCAGAAAGCTTATCAACACCATCCAGCAACTGTACTCCAAAGCCACCAGTGCTGTACTCATACAGGGTGCTTATTCCATACTTCTTTTGAAGTTCATCAGGGCTGCCTTCTGTCTCCCTCAGTCTTCAACATCTTCCTGGAATACGTCATGACTGACGGACTTGAAAATCCTGTCGGCACAATCAGTACTGATGGAAGACCTATTGCAAATCTTCGACTTGCAGAATGTTTGGCTGGCAAATGAACAAGAATTCGCCAAGCTTGTTGAACGACTGGGCAAAAGATCAACAAAATTTGGCATGCGAATCGGCGCCACCAACACTACGCTGATGGCCAGCCACAACACCACCATCAAACTGATATAACTGTCCACAGCCATGAGCTAGAATCTGTTCAGCCATTCACTGTCCTGGGATCCGTCGTCAGCAGTGAAGGTTTCAAATCAGAAATCCTCTCATGGGTAGCAAAGACAAGCACAGAACTGTCCAGAGTAAAACCTGTATGGGATGACGTGACCATCTTCATGAAACACAAATTAGGTTCCTGCGTGCACTGGTACATTGTATCTTTCTCTGGACATCCAAGACATGGACCCTCAAAGCAGATCTGGATAGAAGAATCCAAGCCATGGAAACGGGATGCTACCGCGAGAAATTGATTATCAGATGTGTACTGGTCTCATCACCAGTTAACAAGTGTGTAAAACCATCAGGCAGCTCAAAGGACCATACGAAGATCTATGGACATTATTCAACAAAAAGAAAACTAAGCTGGTTTGGCCATGCAACAAGATCAAATGGTTAGCGTCGCGGACTCCCGGCTGGAGGTCGTGGGTTCGAATCCCATCAGAAGTCATGTGGTTTTTTCTGCCCCGACCGGCTCCTACCCAGAGTTGAGTTTGCTGCGGGCTCAGTTGGGAAGACTGGGACCACACAGTCGAGTTTCATCCACTTAATGGATGCGTTTCTGAGAGTGTTGCTCAAATTTCCTGACCAACACTGCAGGTGTCTGTATCTCTCGGGCCTGGTTGACGCCCGGGATATATTATGAAAGGAAGCGTAGAGTACAGCCCTGTCATGTAGTCTCAGACCGAAATGGAAATCCGTAGCATCATCTTAATCATCCCTCATTCTCATCGATCAGCATTAAAAAAAAAAAAAGTCTCAAATTCTGTGGCCCTTCATGCCCTGCTCTCATGGTGACCTCAGTTTCGATGTCCTCTCCACGTCTGTGGCCTTGGTTTGGTTCCGTCGGGGTCACCGTATCGGCGAGTCCATGGGGCTGTCGTTGGACGACGTGGTGGCGCCCTCCGGAGGAGAGCTCACTCACGCCGGCTCCGCGACTAAGCAATTATTGTCGTCAGTAGGGGGCTTAGTAGGTGGTGTCCTGCGTATGTTAGATCAGAACAGGCGCCACTGAACACCTGACTCGGCAGCAGTGCAGTGTCTCCTCCGGTGGGTTGCCTCCTGACGACTTAACATTGACTGCTGCCTGTGGATTGCCGGTGCCGGGGCTGCGGCGGGGCCGACCGGGCCGTGGCTGTGGACAGGGTGTCGGAATGAGCGGCGTGCAGCACTTTCTCCGACAGCATGCTGTGCAGTCCTTGGCGGACATGGGCCATTACTTTGGCTTGAACGTCCGAGGATTCGCTCGACATGGTGGTGAAGTAAGTGGTTTGATCTGCAAAAGAACAGTACAGAAGATTTGTATGCAGGGAATTGACCATAACCCAGAACGTTTTGTTAAAACCATGTACATCGCAAGTTGTATGTTTGTTTGCCTTTCCAACGTGTGTTTGTGTTCGAAGATTTAATTTACGATTTCAATGAGAAAGATTTCAGAATTAATCATTTCATTCCATGAGGCCCAAAGCCCCAAACGAAGGGATTTGATATGTGGGCATTACAACAGTGAATATCGGCAACTAAGAAGTCATAGAAGCACGTACACACAATGTAAAATAATAATAATATTCCATACAATAGCTTCTCCCAGGTTCTGCATTAGCTTCTCACCAGCCCACAGTGCCACATCGTTCGTCTCTGCTTCTCCCGTGCCGCACCCCCCCCCCCCTCTCTCTCTCTCTCTGTTTTTGTGTGTTTGCTTTTGTTGTATTGAACATTTACTTCGTTGTGATATGTTTCAGGGTGTCTTCGGTGCTTGCTCAACAATAACAAGATGTAGGTGTGGTGTGTGTGTGCGTGCGTGCGTGAGTGAGTGCATGCGTGTGTGTGTGTGTGTGTGTGTGTGTGTGTGTGTGTGTGTGTGTGTGTGTTCGCATGTGTCTTTGTTAAACAGATAGCTTTTGCTGCTGACGAGCACCGTCCCAGAGATTTTCTACAGTCTGAGACATAAGAGCAAGCTTTGTTTATAATTCAATATTTCTTGCAGTCATTGCAACACCTAGCTGCTCTGTAAGTTGCTGGGACGGTGCTCGGTACTTATCCTTGGAATTTATTGTTTCATTGTAATTTAGTCCCTTGTGGATTCATTCCAAGAACTGGCCCTCAGCACTTGTGTCTTAAGCGGTTATCTTTTTATATTTTCTACTTTTTCACAAGAAAATGTAGCTTGTTTTGTTCTTTCATGATTTTCTTTTGCTTCTAGGTGGCACCTTTAGTTAGTTTTTTTGAAAACTCAACAAACATACTATGGTATTGCACACCAGCCTTTTTCTGGTATAGCATTCTTCTTAAAACCGAAAAGGCACAGAAGTCAAATTACCACTTTCCGCGGTCATTGAGGAGAAACAATCAGGTTTCGAAATACCGGTATCTGACCAGGAGTTATAACATGTTAGTGAGCTTTCTCCCCCATTGGAGATGGTCTCCCTCTTTGGAGACTATAAGCTTGCTGAAGGTTCATTTTGCCCTTGCGGAGCAACATCTGTTAAAAAACAAAGTATTACAAGGAACTTGCAAACTCTACAAATTTGTTTCGAGCACACAGCTCTCCTCAGGATGGTTTTTGGGTGGCCTACCGCCGATGTTATATAGCCTGTAGGCCCCAATGTCACAGTTTGCACGTGCGGATTGCTGCACGTGCTATTTGTGTTTTAGGTGTTTACTGTTCAGGGTGCGTTTGCTGATAACGATTTTCATTTGTGCCTGCACTTGTTTACTATTTCTACTTTAGTATTTAGAGTTGCTTTACATAGTATTAACCATTTTTCTGTTGAACATAGGTTGCATCTTTTTGAAATATCATTTGTACGGTGATGCCCTTTTATAATTTTCCAAGACATACAGACTTCAACAGAAGTTAAGAACCACACCGCAGAATGCCTTAGGTGCTTTCAAATATTAAATAAAGGTTAGTAATTGCCAAGGTTTCTGAATGCGGCAGTTGTCAGGCCTTCTCAATAAATACTGCAAACATGCAACAGCTGCACTGACTCCCCTTGAGCGTGCAGAAAAGTGCTCTTGTTCGGCAAAACAAGCTGTTTGTCAGCAATCCGTGCGCACTGACTCGAACTGTCTACAGGTGAAAATCCTGATGTATGTGACAGCATGAAGGTATGGGAGTGCGTTGTGCTCACCACAATGGCCAAAAAAGCCGTCGAATACCCCCGTTCTGAAGCACAACACCAACATGCCAGCGAGACGAAAGTTGAGAAATTTCGATCGTGTTCGAGCTATCGCCTGGCTGCAGGACGGAGCAGGCGTCCGAGAGGTGGCTAGAAGGCTGCAAGTGTCACACTCGATCATCATCCGTCTGAGACAGCGCCATCAAACCACAGGCACCGTCCAGGAACGGCCACCCCCAGGGCGTCCCAAGAAAACCACACAATGTGTGAGGATGGTACCTCTGCAGACAGGCCCTTCGGAGAGGACAACCACTGCCAATGCCTTGAGTCAGCAACTGCGCGCTTCCACCAACACAGCAGTAAGCGGGCAGACCATTTGGCATTGCCTACATGCCACTGCCTTGTGTTCCAGGCGTCCAGTGAAGAAGCCCATGCTGACTGCAGTCACAGGGCATGCCGACTTGCTTGGTGCCAGGACCATTTGAGGTGGACTTTTGCTCACTGGGGCCATGTCCTGTTCACCGACAAATTGCGCTTCATGGTGAGCCCCAAAGACGGCCGCATCAAGGTGTGGTGGCGCCCACAGGAGCAGCGAGGCCGTCATCTCTGCAAGTATTTATTTGGTTCCATTTTGTAGTAATTATTGGTTTTTTATCAGTTATGGTTTTATTGGTTATAAAAACTCAACATTTGATCTGACCATGGATCGTGTCAACTAAGGGGAAG
>JADBJO010008918.1:0-20000 GCA_016801955.1 Conus betulinus | reverse complement strand
GCAGCAGAGAGTCCTCATAAGAGAAGCCCCCTTCAAGCAAGTGTTTCGGCCCTTATCTCCCGACGTTCTAGGGGGGTTGGGCCACACCCGGTTCATGACTCCGATGTCCCCTCTGCTGCCCCTTTTTTTTCCCCATCTTGGGACGAGCCATGGCTGGGATTCGAACCCATGCCCCTCTGGACATGCTCATTTTCCACTTAATGACTCGCGCACTAACCACTGAGTCACCCGATATTTGTAGGAAGTTAAGCCCTTATGAAGTTCACTTTTGTTCCTCCTTGACCAGATCCAGCTTGAACACCTCTCTGCCGCTTCTGCCATTGCTTTCTGGGCTTTGGTTTTTTTCCCCTCCCTGCAACTGAGAGCTGTTTCATGAGGCTGTATTCAGACGTTCCTACAAACCCCTTAGCTCCAATTTCTGCAGTGAGGACTTTGACCTGATAGCCTTCTCTCCTCAGGCTGTTTGCCAGATCAGCATACTTTTCAGTCTTGTAGATTTGAGCTGCCTCCATTCTGTTCTCATATGGCACCGTAAGCTCGATCATGATCAGCTGCTTGGTTGACTGAGAGTGGACTACAATGTCTGGTCTCATGCCCACTCTTGCTGGTGATCTCTGGGTGACTCTTCCATTCTGGGAGGTCTGCAGTGCACTCCCAGTCATCTGCCCCGTCCAGCAGACGCTGCCTGCATGTTCCGAGTGGCACTGTTGTTCTTTGCCTTGATTCGCTGCCGCCTCCTGCCGTGAAGAATGTTGCGGGTGCTTTTGGCGTCCTGATTTTCCCTTTTGTGGTGTTGGTACTAGCCCAGACTACTTGTACAATCTCTTTGAGACTTGGATTGTGCCTCCATGTGTACCTTCCTTGAGCCAGGGCTACTTTGCATGAGTTTAGGACATGCTCTACTGTTTGTTTTTGCAGAGGGGGCATGAAGGATCGTCTGTTTGTCCCCACTTCACCAGGTTTGCATTTGAGGGCAGGTCATATGCAGATCTGAGAATGAAGCTGATCCTGAGAGGGGCCATGTGTCAAATGTCATTCCAAGTGAGACTTCTTTGGAGTGCATTCTCCCACGTTGTCCATTGCCCTTGCTGGCTCTGCTGGACTGCTTTTTGGAGTCTTTTTGGTCTTCTTCTTTTCTCATCTCCTGAATCATCATGCCTCTTTTGGCTTTTCCTTTGGCCTTTGACCACCATTCAGTTTTGGTCACCCCCAGTCTTTGTTGGTCTATGTGTGTCCTGTTATTTCTCTGATCTTGAGACTTTGTTTTGCAGAATCCATCGCCTCTTGAACTTTCCATTTTCTGCCTGTCTTCAGCTGGGGCTTGATTGCTTCTACCACCTTGTCTCCTGAATCCTCCAGCATGCTTTGAAGTCTGATCTTCCCTGCTTTGTATTCCTCCAGGATGGGATTTCAGTGGTAGTTTCAGCTTTGCTTGGCGACAGTACAGCGCTATGTCAGTCAGACAGGGAGGGACACCAAGCCATTTCCTTGTGAACTTGTTGATTTTGGATTCCATTGCCTCCACTATGCTGGTGCAGATGTCGTATATCATCAGAGGCCATAGGAGCTTTGGTATCAGCATGAACTGCAGACACCAGACCTTGTATTTGCCAGGGAGCCCACACTGGTCAATGGTCTCCAAGCCTTCTTCCGACATCTGTTTGGTTTCTTTTGCTCTTTGTGTGTCTTTCAGCGTATCAGTAAACAATAAAGAACGGACAAGTAGGATAACTCTTGCTCTCATGATGAAATAGCTACAAGCCGTGCACTCCAAGCCAATGCTGGTTACGGCGCCAAATCGCCTCACAGAAATACTAAACCAGAGTAAGGAGAACATATAAGGAGACATTCCCCCCCCCCCCCTTGTCCGCTCCCAAAAGGATGTTACAAGCTTGCCCGTGTACCTTGTTTCAGACACATGCACACTGCAGCAACTCGCCGGGGGGGGGGGGGGGGGGAATAAGGAAGTCATTTGAGAAAGAGGGACTTTTATGAAAGGACCATCTTGTTCATTTTAATTTAGTACCAGTGTGTGTGTGTGTGTGTGTGTGTATTGTGTGTGTGTGTGTATATGTGTAGAAGGTGAGAGGCAGACAGAGAGGGAGAGAGAGAGATCGAAAGATATCGTATTTGTCAAAATCATAAACTTCACAGAGTATTTCCGGGTCTCTATTCTTGCTCTTGGGAAACGGAATGGTTTTCATTGCAAAAAAAAAAACAAAAAGCCTCCATTTCTTTAGTTTGAGATCATAAGTGTGCCAGTGAACAGCCAATGAAAAGGAAGAAAGGACGGACTGGAGACAATTCATCCATCACACACACACACACACACACACATACACACGCACACACACACACACACAACACACACAATACTGTATGCATTCCCAAATAACTTTATTTCAGAGGAATGAAACGGGACGAGTGTGTGGCACCAATACCGGGTCGCCCGTGCTTCACCGGCTTGTACGTGATGGAGAACTCGCCCAGGTAGTGGCCAATCATCTCAGGCTGCACACAGACCATGTCAGACACATTATCACTCTCCATCTTATCACTCTCCATCTTCAGACCTGTTTGCCCCAAATTTGTGTACCTAATATCTCTCGCATAGAAACCTGCAATCAACAACAAAAAAATTCCCGTAATTTTCATAATCACAATCATCTCACAACTTTGGAAGATCCAAAGCCGGCCTATGGCGCACAAGACCGCTTCGTCGCCATCTTTGACAAAGTGAAAGATGCAAGGCATGCTGGGAAGCGTATTCTTATTGCTGGTAGCAGACAAAACTTCACGTTCAACAATTTTCTTTTCTCTAATTTTTTTCCCCCTATAATATTTTTTCCCCTCCCCTGTAATTTCGATTTTTCCATAGAAATAATGGCAAAATCATAAGGGTAAACAGGTCTGCATCTTACCACTCTCCATCCAGCATGCATTACCAAACTATTAACACCCTGAAGGCAGGACAAGCACCATGAAGCAGAGTGTGCTGATGATCCTGTTTGCCCACAGGTAAGGTACGGTAATGTTTATATAGCCCAGCCGACTGCAAAGGGCATCCTCATCAGGGCTGTCACCATGTTGAAGTCAACTTACAAGTCATTCATTCACACAACCCTTTACAATACAAGTTCTAAAAAGAAAATGTAAAAAATACCAGCAATTTTGTTAAAAATCTTTCTACTGTAAATCTCAGATCAGTTGAAAAATACTGATCTCTTTCAGAAATTCAAAAATCTCATCAGGTGGGACATCTCTGAACAAGGCTGCCCACAGGACCACCTGAAAACAACCATCACATCTTCACAGGGAGGTCCTCACAAGGCCAGTAACAAGAAGTGGTTAAGTCATTCTATGCTAAGAGTATTTTCCCTCGACAGCTTCTACAAATCACATGTTTGTGGGAGTTGTGCATATTGTTCTACATTACTTCAGAACCAGCTCTAATTGTTAGTTTGTGGGTTTGATACATCATTAAATTACGCAAATTAACCTATGCAATGGTTCCTGCTTGTACGACTCTAGAGACATAATGAAACTATTTTTATCTCATGAACAATTCCACATTTGCAAACAAAGATTTGGATGTTTGTCAAAAACACAACCAGAAATCTGTTAACCGTTTTGATGTATGTGTGTAAAAAAAGGGAAACAACTGAGTTATGCCATTTGACCTACATGCTATTGAAGATGCTGGTCATGGAAGTCCCAGACTTGATACAGTGATAATCTGATATGGCACCACATGGAGTACGGGCTGTGGGCGACAATGGGCAACCCACACCATCAATTAAGATATAACGATTCAGAACTCTTTTGATGAGCATGGGTCTTGTCTGCGGCATCAGCGGTGGGGAGACTAACACTGTGACACCCACAGTAATGCTTCTGTAGACTGTGGGTGACCAGCGCTGTCTGGTGTGTTCAGTCAAAAGCAACGCTGGATAAGGGTTAAAGGTGTGATTTGCAGTCACTGACATTGGAAAACAAGCATTAAGACTGCGTCTGCATATGTGGGACACTGGCATAGACAAAATAAACTTACCTTGAAGTCACAAAAAGCTAAACTGACAAATTGCTGAAGGGAAACAAAACATGGTGGTATCTTCACTGACACAGACAGTGTAAACTTACCTTAAACTAAGTCACAAAAAGCTAAACTGAACAACTACTGAAACCGGGAAAAAACGGTGGCATCTTCACTTGTGCTGGGAATGGCTTTAGGTGATGTACATTTCAACAACCTTCTTTCTCCTCTGAACAGGTTTCCATGAATATCGTCGACAGGACAGTACTGTATGTCTTGTATGGTTTGGCATCATTACCAACTGTCATTGAAAAGAAATGGTTGGCTACCTTAAGAAATGTCAATAGTATTTATTAAGCAATATGCACAGTTTGCATTTAATCGTATATTTGCATGCTTGTGTGTGTTTATTCTTAACTACTCAATCATGCCTCTCGCTGTGGACTTTCCAAAGCTCTCTTTGTGTACAGCAAAAATTTACTTCCGCAAACCTGCAAGCTCACATACAATCCCATCAAACACTTTGGGTTTTTAATACACAGCATGCTAAAACGAATGGCTGTGGATGAATCTGCATTCTGATGGATCATTTGTTGCTCTGTGCATACTGGCACAGTGTATCCAGAGCTTTCTACCTCGTTAATGCTGAAGGAATTGCTCAAATCTCGGTTTCAATTTGTATGGGTATTTTCACCCTAACTTGGAAATTTTAAAAGGGTGAATAAGCCAAATAATTTTTTCATTACAATGATCAGTGTGGAAGTTAAAATTTTGCTTTGCTTTTTCTTTTCCTTTCAGATTTCCTCTGCTAATTCCACGACACCGCATGCACCTACTGTTGTACATTTGTTGCTCTCGTATTCTGACTACTCTCATTTGATCTATTGTTCTTGTTCAATGAACTAGTAACTGTCATCCTTCTTTTTCTTATGTTATCCTCACAAACAATAATTATTATTTATCACTGAACCATCCAATTTGTATAGTATGTATGGTCAGAATTACATTAGAAGTTCGAATACTAGTACTACAATGAAACCCAGAGAGCCATTTCAGGTGCCTTCACGTCAAGATAATGTGCATGGTAAACGCGCAATGTGCTTGGTCTTGAATATAAAATGTTGATTCTGGCTTTTTATTCTTATTCAGAGTACTGTCTATGGGGATGCATGTTTTTGGCTGTCTTCAGTGAAACTGGTAAATTAACAACCATAAATGACTTGAACAGGGATACATGGTTACAACTTCCACAACCACTGGTAACGACTCGAAATCTGCAGACAGCACACACAAAATCTTAACACTGATCTGTCTTCTGCTGTTCTTGCTACTGTTGTTCTATCTCTACTGACAACTTGGAATCCCTTCCTTCCACTTTCTGAAAAATAATTTACTTTGCTTTAAAGCGATTTTTGTAGATGTGACGACTTGATCTTTTTGGAACAAGCAAAAGTGGATGAAATGTTAAAAAATTACTGCATTAGATAAACAGATAACACTCCTCCTCACTGCAACTTCTCTCCAATGAAAACTGATTTGGTGCTGCATGCAAAATCCACACCAGGAACTACAGTGTTCTACTGTTTGTTACCTATGGCTGCAACATGAATGTTACGCTAGAGATCATGCGGCATCAGAAACTCGCCAACTGATAACAGAGACTTTTGATTGCACTGCTCACTTCTGTTTGTGTTAAATGACCGCATATATCACACTTTACATAGTGATCAAACTGCTTTACAGTATTGTAAAGGGGTAATCTTAATGCAGATATCACACTTTAAATTGTAATCGAACTGCTATACAGTATTGTAAAGGGTAATCTTAATGCAGATATCACACTTTAAATCATAATCAAACTGCTAAACATTATTATAAAGCGTAATCTCACACACACATCATGTGCACAGAAGATAGCAAGTCTGAGCTCCAATTGTGTATAATATGCACAAATGTGTGTGTTTGGGAGCCCTGTTCATGTATAACAACTCAAAGTGACCACAGGAATCAACAGTAGTAAAAGACCATGCAGACTGATATTGTCCTCCTCGAAAAAGTAATACAGAAACAAGCATCAACTCTTGGACCACCTGCAGACTGTACAAATCAACTCAGAAAACACGTACACACCTTGATTTCCACTTGGTTGAAGGTTTTCCCATTGTAGACACCAACAATGCTACCAATCATCTCCGGCACCACGATCATGTCACGCAGGTGAGTCTTGACCACCTGGAAAAAAAAAAAAAAAAAAACACCTGTCATCTGCCTCTCAAAAGATGTCTTAAAGCAAAACAAACAAAAAAAATACAAAAGCAATTCCTGCAGGAATAATTAAAAAAGTGATCAAACGTCATGGCGACAGCCGATGACCTGAACACACACAAACATGAATAATACAAAGAGTGATCAGAAGCCTGGGAGTCAAGGACATCAATGTAGTTCAGACTTTACCTGTCCAAGTTAGGCGCCACTTAAACAACCACGCCACCCAGACTACTTTGAAAAAAAAATAGTTTAGGTACAAGTGGGGCAAAGTTTCATTTTCTAAACATGATTTAAAATTTGCTACTCCATCAATCCTAAAAACTTGTCACAATGGTGTTGACAGGTGGGTTAATGCTTACATTAAAAATTCCCACCAGCCACCATACCTTGGCTCTTAAGATACCTTTTCAACCTCACTCTCCTTCACTACTTCTTCTTTCAGTCATGAGCTGCTTTTCTGGAACTCTTTTTTTTTTCAATTTAGTATGACAGGTGACTTTCTTTTCCTTACAACATTTGAAAATAAGCCAAAAATGTTTTTGTTACAGCAATCTCCTATTAACCCCAAACAAACATAACTTTCAGATGGCAGCACTAGCATCTCGGCAGAAATCCACTCCTGACCCAGAAAAAGAGCTGACACATTCAGAGCTGCCAACTTCTGAAGAGACTTGAGAGGAAATGTTTCTGAAAACTGAGGAATTTCTGACAGTTGATAGGAATACAGATGCTACCGCACTCAAAACAAAACGACATTCCAGACACTTTATTTCCTTCCATTAGTCAAGTGCTTTCGTGGAATCACTGTCTCATCCAATACATTGTTGCACTTTTACAGTTTTGAAGCACACTGTCACTAAACTTCATCGTATGACTTGGCTCATTTTGCACTTCAGAATCATCAGTGCCTCTATAGTGTCTTGACCCAAAGAGGGACAGACCCTGTATTAGTGTATAGGTTCCTCCTGACAAGGCTGAACACTTTCACAGGCAGAATTGCGGACTGGGATCAGCAGCACTCCCATCATGACAGCAGAAAGCAATCTGGATCTGCACCTCTGTTCTTCTTTCTCCTTCCTCTTTTCTGCCTCAGGGTTATTCTGTCCAGCAGATCGTTTTGACATGATGGCAACGGCAGACGTTGAACCAGAAATAAGTTTCCAAATAGCTTTTTCGCTATACAAATGGTAGATGTGCAACCTCTGCAAATAAACAATCTTAAACAAGCAGAATGACGTGCGTTTGAGCATAAGAAGTTCCGCAGAAAGTGGGATGGTTGGCAGCTATGCCTATTGAGCAGAAGAGTAACTGGGATGTAAAGGATCAGAAAAGCATGGACGGGACTTCATCAATGTCCAAATCCTGTCATGGATTCTGTCTCTGGGGCCTGCTGTAAATCCCTTTCTGGGGTCCAGGGCCAACACCCTTGGTGGGGATCCGAGGGTCGAAGCCCTTGAACCTGGGATGAACTTTCAAAATTCATGGGCCAAGAATACTTTCTTCACACCTGTTTAACCCTAAGCTGCTATTGGTGTATTTCTCCATTAAAATGACCGTATTTTCTATAAAAAAAAAGGTGTGCACACACTTATTTAAAATTTTTCAATTTTTGTAAAAAAAAGCATGGGGCCCCTGCTATTATTCCGTCATCCAGACGCAAGTTCAGGCGCATGATTTTGCATGATGTGTCACTCTTTGGTTGTGGTGCTCAAACACAATGGTTACACACCGCAAGTGCAGCTACCACTCAATAACTTTATCCCCAGATTTTTTTTCACATTTTTTTGGGTTCAAATTCATTGCATTTTTGCCAAACATATGTTTAAAAAAAAAAAAAAAAAAGGCGAAAATCATATGGGTAAACAGGTCAGTCTTTTGCATGACCAATCTCACCTCCTGCTGCCATACTGAAGCACAGGACTGCACACATGCCACACACAGTGCATTATCTTTGCACTGCCACAAACCAAAATTTCTCTCCTCTACCTCTTTCTGCCTTATCTACTTCTACCATCCAATTTCTTGTTTGTTTTAACACACTCGTCAACTTCTTTTTTGACTTGATGCATGTCTTTGTCTTTTAGAGTCTTCAAGTTGAGTTCATGATGGCCATCAGCTATGGCAAGTCGAATAACTTACTAAAACACTTCAAGTTAAATGAACTTCAGATGAACCAAACTGAACTATGCAGTTAAAAACAGAGGAACAAGAAACCACCCTGAATCCAGATACCTGGCCCTATTCAGAACAGTCACACCCATGCTTTAGACTAATATCTAGGTAGACCAGCACTGTTCCCCTAGAATATGTGGGAGGTCAAACTCAACCTTCTAAGCGCTTAGATCACTTTTCTGCCTGACTCATGACACAATACATGACATGACAAGACACAGTTAAACTTTTCAAGTCTAATTCATATATAGATCACCAGAACACCCAGAGTCTGATCAGTGAACCACCACAAAAAACGAACTCTGAAATAACTGGCCTGCATTCCAAGATATATATGCATCTGTACAAGAAGTCAACAACTTAAAAGCCTTAAAATCCAATACTTAGCACAGGTTATAATAATTTTCTCTAAGCTTCTTGTCATTAATCTTACTTCTGGTCACAAATCTTGTGAAAAAGACGACAAAGCTGTGACAAGGGACAGGTCTTGCCTCTGGTCATAATTCTTGTGAAAAAGACGACAAAGCTGTGAGAAGGGAGAGGCCTTACCTCTAGTCATAAATCTTGTGAACAAAACGACAAAGCTTTTTAGAAGGCACAGGTTTGCCTCTGGTCATAAATCTTGTGAACAAAACGACAAAGCTGTGAGATTAGAACGGAGAGGCCTTACCTCTAGTCATAAATCTGTGAACAAAACGACAAAGCTTTTAGCAGGCAGAGGTCTTACCTCCAGTCATAAATCTTGTGAACAAAACGACAAAGCTGTGAGAAGGCAGAGGTCTTACCTCCAGTCATAAATCTTTGTGAACAAAACGACAAAGCTGTGAGAAGGGAGAGGCCTTACCTCTAGTCATAAATCTTGTGAACAAAACGACAAAGCTTTTAGAAGGGAGAGGCCTTACCTCTAGTCATAAATTTTGTAAACAAAACGACAAAGCTTTTAGAAGGGAGAGGCCTTACCTCTAGTCATAATTCTTGTGAACAAAACGACAAAGCTTTTAGCAGGCAGAGGTCTTACCTCCAGTCATAAATCTTGTGAACAAAACGACAAAGCTGTGAGAAGGCAGAGGTCTTACCTCTGGTCATAAATCTTGTGAACAAAACGACAAAGCTTTTAGCAGGCAGAGGTCTTACCTCCAGTCATAAATCTTGTGAACAAAACGACAAAGCTGTGAGCAGGAAGAGGTCTTACCTCTGGTCATAAATCTTGTGAACAAAACGACAAAGCTTTTAGCAGGCAGAGGTCTTACCTCTGGTCATAAATCTTGTGAACAAAACGACAAAGCTTTAGCAGGCAGAGGTCTTACCTCCAGTCATAAATCTTGTGAACAAAACGACAAAGCTGTGAGCAGGCAGAGGTCTTACCTCTGGTCATAAATCTTGTGAAACAAAACGACAAAGCTTTTAGCAGGCAGAGGTCTTACCTCTGGTCATAAATCTTGTGAACAAAACGACAAAGCTTTGAGCAGGCAGAGGTCTTACCTCCGGTCATAAATCTTGTGAACAAAATGACAAAGCTGTGAGCAGGCAGAGGTCTTACCTCCGGTCATAAATCTTGTGAACAAAACGACAAAGCTGTGAGAAGGCAGAGGTCTTACCTCCAGTCATAAATCTTGTGAACAAAGTGGCAAAGCTGTGAGCAGGCAGAGGTCTTACCTCCGGTCATAAATCTTGTGAACAAAACGACAAGCTGTGAGCAGGCAGAGGTCTTACCTCCGGTCATAAATCTTGTGAACAAAACGACAAAGCTGTGAGCAGCAGAGGTCTTACCTCCGGTCATAAATCTTGTGAACAAAACGACAAAAGCTGTGAGAAAGCAGAGGTCTTACCTCCGGTCATAAATCTTGTGAACAAAACGACAAAAGCTTTGAGCAGGCAGAGGTCTTACCTCCAGTCATAAATCTTGTGAACAAAACGACAAAGCTTTTAGCAGGCAGAGGTCTTACCTCCAGTCATAAATCTTGTGAACAAAAACGACAAAGCTTTTAGCAGGCAGAGGTCTTACCTCCGGTCATAAATCTTGTGAACAAAACGACAAAGCTTTTAGCAGGCAGAGGTCTTACCTCCGGTCATAAATCTGTGAACAAAACGACAAAGCTTTTAGCAGGCAGAGGTCTTACCTCCGGTCATAAATCTTGTGAACAAAAACGACAAAGCTTTTAGCAGGCAGAGGTCTTACCTCCGGTCATAAATCTTGTGAACAAAACGACAAAGCTTTTAGCAGGCAGAGGTCTTACCTCCGGTCATAAATCTTGTGAACAAAACGACAAAGCTGTGAGAAGGGAGAGGTCTTACCTCCAGTCATAAATCTTGTGAACAAAACGACAAAGCTGTGAGAAGGGAGAGGTCTTACCTCCGGTCATAAATCTTGTGAACAAACGACAAAGCTGTGAGCAGGCAGAGGTCTTACCTCCAGTCATAAATCTTGTGAACAAAACGACAAAATCTGTGAGCAGGCAGAGGTCTTACCTCCAGTCATAAATCTTGTGAACAAAAACGACAAAGCTGTGAGCAGGCAGAGGTCTTACCTCCGGTCATAAATCTTGTGAACAAAACGACAAAGCTTTAGCAGGCAGAGGTCTTACCTCCGGTCATAAATCTTGTGAACAAAACGACAAAGCTGTGAGCAGGCAGAGGTCTTACCTCCAGTCATAAATCTTGTGAACAAAGCGGCAAAGCTGTGAGCAGGCAGAGGTCTTACCTCCAGTCATAAATCTTGTGAACAAAACGACAAAGCTTTTAGAGGCAGAAGTCTTACCTCTGGTCATAAATCTTGTGAACAAAACGACAAAGCTGTGAGATTAGAACGGAGAGGCCTTACCTCTAGTCATAAATCTTGTGAACAAAACGACAAAGCTGTGAGATTAGAACGGGAGAGGCTTTACCTCTGGTCATAAATCTTGTGAACAAAACGACAAAGCTGTGAGCAGGCAGAGGTCTTACCTCCAGTCATAAATCTTGTGAACAAAAACGACAAAGCTTTGAGCAGGCAGAGGTCTTACCTCCAGTCATAAATCTTGTGAACAAAACGACAAAGCTTTGAGCAGGCAGAGGTCTTACCTCTGGTCATAAATCTTGTGAACAAAACGACAAAGCTGTGAGCAGGCAGAGGTCTTACCTCTGGTTTCCCAGGGGACCAGCCTCCTTCTTGGCTTTTCTCAGCCGCTTAATCAGAGTCATGGGTTTGCGTTTCAAACCACGGCCAAAGCGGCGGCGAGCACGACATGTGAAAAGCTCCATCAGCTGTTCACTGAAAACCAAAAGTAAATGAAGAATGCTAATCATAACCATGTCCCTTAAAACGTCCATCAACTTGACTTATCTTTATCATAAACAATAAATAATTAAAACAACAATGTCCCCTTTTTGTGCATATAGTACCACTTGTACAGAGAAGACGTCAAAATGGCTTCTGACGAACGCCATAGCTGTCAACAATGGAATCATGACAATTGTGGACAGACGTGTTGATATTTTGACACACTGACACTACTGACAGTCACATTTGAATTCGTATTGGTGTATGACGATAGTTTCAGTTATCTTCCGTAATCTGGTTTCCTCACTGCCAGGTTGTAATCTGACATGTTCTATCTGTACTTTTTCTTTGACAATTAGGTTATAAAGGCACACACATACACACACACCCCTTCCCACCGAGTCCTCCCCTTGAGAATGGATTTTGCATGACTTACTTCAACATATTGTTCATCCATTTAAAAAAAAAAAAAGGAATGAAAAAAAATAAAAAGAACTGAGCGCTGATATAATAGGGTGGAGTATATGGCAGAACATCCGATTAAATGCAACATATACAATAATACATTGCCCATTGAACTGAACAAAGAAGATCGAGCTGCAAAGTGGGACGACTGCAGGCAGAAATCTAAACAAATCTTAAATAAATGTTAGCAAAGCGCCAAAAATTTCTTTTTTAAATGTGGACAAACGAATCGCAACAAAAAACCTGACGCATTTCGACCTCTTAGGTCTTCTTTAGATTGCTCGTCATTTTCGTTGTCCTAATGGTTTTGTATCTTGCCTGAAGAAGACCTAAGAGGTCGAAATGCGTCATGTTTTCTCTTGTGATTTGTTTCTACATTTATTTTATTTTATCTTTTTTTTTTTTTTTGCGGTTCGCTAATGTTTAAGATTTGAACAAAGAATTTCCTTTCAAAATGCTGATTGACTTGAACAAAGAAGTTCCTTTCACAATGCGACTGACTTAAGATGTTCCTTCCACAATGCCGATCGACTTGAACAAAGAATTGACAGATGTGACTTGAACAAAGATGTTCCTTCCACTGAAAACAATGTCCTTCAACTGCAGGACACCAACGCCGTCATTACCAAATGAATGAACCTCCTACGAAGGTGCAGTATATTATTAATTCTGATGCACTCTCCTTTGGTCAGGACATTCACGAAGTGATTCATGAGTGAACTTGATATTTCTCCACTATCAAAACTGATTCAGAATGGCACTACTGGGCAGCACAATAGGGCAGGTGATTGACGTCCTCTGAGAGCAAGCTACCTGCTGGAACTTCTCGTCATCTGACCAGTGGTAAACAGATGACTGCAACTTGTCTGGTCTGAATCCAACCAGGTGGTAATTGATACTCATTCCTCCTAAGGATGCTGACAAAAGAATGGCAATGTAAATGGCAACTAAAAAAGAGACTGACTTGAAGCAAGTTGTTGGTTTTTTGATTGCTCAGAGGACTCAAGTGTTCAGTTTAGTTATGATCGCATTTTGGCTAGGGCGGGTGTCCAGTTTTCTGGGATGTGCATGCTTAAAGGGCTGATGTTTCTTTCTTATTCAGCTACCCCAATGTGATTTGGAAGGAGAGTCTGACTTTTTTTCTTTATGGGGTGGTGGTGATAGTGGTGGTATTTTCACGTTTAATGTTCTGCGCCAAACTTCTGTGAAATCCACATGTATGCTGAAATTTGTTTTTTTTATTCAGTAATTCCATCATAATCATTATCTGAAATTTGGGACAGCTCTCCTCTGGAACAATATGTCATGTAATAATAATGAAACTACCATTCAAAAAAAAAAAAGTGACTTCTTTGTTTATCTGTTAGTGTGCACTTGTAACCAAAACGTTTGCCAATGCAAATAAATTACCTTAGAGGCATAGGCTCTTTCTTACACATAAATGGACAGCATATTGCATAATGGAACTTGCCTTATTATCTTACCTCAAAGACTTGCAGACACACCCAGTCAGTCTACTGGAGAATGAAGAAAAAATAATCTGAGCCCTGGTTGACACTGACTGCCTCCCTTACACCTTGTCTGGCATGTTGGCCCTCAGACCATAACACTATTGTTATTTTGATGTGGCAATTTCTTCTATAGTATACCACACAGTGTCAAGAGCAAAAACCTATGAACTTTGCAGTAGACTGATGACCTGGCAAAGCTATAAAGATGATGCATGTTAGTGAACAACTATCACCCACTTTGCTCTGTGAGTGCATGACGTGTGTGTACCAGTAAGTTTTATACTCAAGTCTACATAACATGCATGAGTGCATTTTCAACAGCACACTAGGAAAACCCCAACACTTGTGTTATATCATTTGTAAGCATCAGAAATCCCGAGCCAGATGGGCTGGCCACATCGTCAGAATGCCAGATAGTCGACTGCTGAAACAACTGCTGTACAGAGAACTGAGTAAGGGCAAGTGCAAAGTTTGGGGGGGGGGGGGGGGGGGGGGGGGAGGACAGAAGAAACGTTTCAAGGACTGCCTCAAAGTGTCCCTCAAAGGCATGGACATCAACCTCAACACCTGGGAGTCGCTTGCCCTGGACCGCTCAGCCTGGCAAAGCAGCATCACAAAGGGTGCATATACATCAGAGACGAGATGCAAAGCAGAAGCTGAGAGAAAGCAAGCCGCACGCAAGGCCAGAGCTACCTCCATCTCCACTTTAGCACCCACCCACATGTGTCTCACATGTGGGCGTTCCTTCCGGGCCCAGATCAGTCTCACCAGCCACCTGCAGACCCACACTCAGCAATCTTCCATCTGAGATTGAAGTCATGGTCATCTTCGAAATCAAAGGACGAACAACATCAGTCTTACGTGCCCCATCTCCTGCATGCAACCAATTATTTTTTATTTGCCCTTTAAGTCAACAAACCTGCTGAAGCATACAACGAAACAAAACAAATAAAACAAGAAGTACAACAAAGAAGCAAACCTGGACATATCCAGCAGCTGATCCAAGTCCACACCACGATAGGTATATTTCCGGAATGTTCTCTTCTTCTTCTTCTCAGCCAATTCCTGTTCATCTGCCTACAACAACAAACAAAACACTCAGTTTGTTAGCAATTCAGATATTACTCATGCAGTAGTCATAGTCACATTAACTAAACATTAAGTTAAACAAAAGAATGCAAGACATGCCAAGATTAACAAGCTTTGCTGTCCCTTACCTTATTCAAATACCAGGTATACTACCCCCCCCCCCCCCCCCCCCCCCCCCCCCACTCAACCTCTCTACCCCAGTAAAATCTTACATGGGAGGATGAGCGTGGGCAGTGCGAGTGTTTACATACCTAGTCTAGGGGGGAGGGGGGAGGGGAGGGGGGGGAGGGAGGGGGCATGGAGGCAAGTGACTGAAAAGGAGTAGCAGGGTGGGGGATGAGGGGGAGTGTTCTTTGTCAAATGATATTAGCTGTGTCAAGAGCTACATTTTATTCAAAGTGAAATGGTGTGTTTCCACTAATGCTAAACTCCACCAACAACTTAACAAGCCAAAGCTTTTCTGCCTTGAGATACTTTGGACCTGAACATACTGGCCAAACACATTCTGCTTCTACCTCCAGCGCTGGATCATGGTGAATAATTTCAGTTTCAATGCACATAACTTTTCTTGCTTTTAGTTTGGGAGCTTCAGCATTTTCACAGAAGTCTGAAAGACATTCTTGTACAGGGGCCTGCACTTGCAGAATGTGTGTGTGTGTGTGTGTGTGTGTGTGTGTGTGTGTGTGTGTGTGTGTGTGAGAGAGAGAGAGAGAGAGAGAGAGAGAGAGAGAGAGAGAGAGAGAGAGAGAGAGTGTGTGTGCTTGTGCGTGTGTGTATGCATGTGCATGTTTGTATGTATATATTACAAAAGGATATTTTTTTTCATCTCAAATTAAGCTATATCTTTTTATCTGACCTTTGAATTTTTGTTTTAATCTTAGTCATTGACAGAAAAAATAACATACCTAGATTCTGGCTTAATCTTAGTCATTGACAGAAAAAAATAACATACCTAGATTCTGGCTTCCCCCCCTTTAAATCACTGTCCAATTGCCTTGTAATTGTATGTTTTTTCCTTTTTTTGTCCTCATGTCACTTGTTAGAGATTTCTTTTTTATTTTCTGCAACTGAAAAAGCCTTGATATGACACAGAAATGTGTGTACATACTGTGGAGACTTGAACACGAGAAAATCCTTACTTTGGTATAATTCAATTAAAAGTTACCAAAGCTAGACAGTAGACTGTAGCTGTTCCATCAATCAATAGAAAAAAATGGAAATATGACTTTCAATTAGCTTTTTGAAACAGGTAATCACAATCCTAAAAAGAATGCAAAATTATTTATATCGCTCGATCAGTCCATGTTAACATGATCAATCATGGATCCTGCAAACATTTGTAAGAATGTTGACTATCTCTCAAACAAGCACCATCCCTCCTGTTTGTACTTAAATGATTCCTTATTCTGCTTTGCATACACACTGAAAGAAATGAACAATCTCTTGAACAAATGAAAGGGATGGTGCTCAATATGACCTTTTGATGAGTCAATCAAGAAATAGCCAGAATATCTATTGATTGCACTGGAATATCGATCAGTTATACCAACAGTCAGATTGAGCATGGCATGGGTACTGCCAAAACTTTTGTTTTTTACACTAGACAGAGTCTATAATTTGCGAGTTCAGTGGAACCATCCCATCAGATCTACAGATTTCATGTACAGACTGTCTCATCCTGACTTGTCTTGCCGGCGGCTGCAGGCACAATTTTGATCAGTTGAGAAAGAACTTTTACTAGTATTACTTCTGGAATGTGGTACAATTTAGACTCTTCATGCCTTCAGTTTCAGTTTGATTACCAGTGACAACTTTTCGTATACATACATGTAGATCAATGTGCCATGTTGACTGCGAAAGATGGCAATAAGAGCATTCTTAGTGTGACATGGAGACAGTCATGCAGAATTGGTCAGCATGCTTAGCTTCAGTCTCTACACAAAGCGTTTGTAGCCTTGTTCTTTTTGGAGGCTAAACTGATTGTGGTTGACCACCAGGCAAAGCCTTGGAACCCTTGAAGTTGAACTCAAATATTGCCTCCTTGTTCTTCTTTCTATGTGTGTCCACCTTCACCGAGTTGAAGATTCTGACACTCTTGAGTGTATGACCTTTTTTTACCCTGCCATTAAGGCAGCCATACCCCAACTTCAGGGAAGGTGCATGCTATATGTGTAACATGTCATCCATACCAACGACCAAAACTGGCTTCCTCTTCCGAAAGTTGGTGATGGGATTTAAACATTTTACGTGTGTGTAAGATGTTGTGCACATGTTCACACACGGAACCTCGGTTTATAGTCTCATTCGAAGGACTGTGTGTCCTTTCCTTTCTGTTTCACTTCTTCTTCCTTTGTACGACCAACATCATTTTGCTGATGGTTTTTGTCATATATTTGGGGAGATTGCAGAAGATTGCACTGTTGTGAGGATTTGGAAAAAAAAAAAAAAAAAAAAAGCAGGGAGGAAGGGGGCGATTGTAGGGAATTGCGGTCAGGAGGGTAAGGGGGGAGGGTTGGGGGAGATGGGGAAGGGGGGGGGGGGGGATAGTTTCTGGGTCTAAAGATGGGAGGCCAGCCTGGACTGAAGGAGTCCAGTGACTCAGCTATCACAATCTCCTGAGGCAACTTGTTCCATTCTGGTATGGTCCTCGGAGAGAACGTCATCTGCCTGTATCGCGTCGTGCAGGTGGGAATGTTGTTGCTCAGGTCATTGTTGATCCTTGAGCTCAGCCTGCTGTTAGATGGTTTGCGCAGGTACGTGGAGTTAATGGAGATGAGTCCATGATGGCATTTTATAAATGTTCATCTCCATGCGGGCTTTCTTACGACGCTATTGTAGGGAAGGCCAGTTAAGAGAGTCAAGGATGGATTCGATGCATGTTTAGCGGTGGCGATTTGAGACCCATCTTGCTGCTTTTTATCCTACCATTAAGGCAGCCATACTCCAACTTCGGAGAAGGCGCATGCTATGTGTAACGTGTCATCCATACAAACGACCAAACTGGCCTTCTCTTCCGAAAGTCATCTGCCTGTACCGCGTACTGCATACTTCCTTCACGGACCCCAGTAACTAACCTGCTGGTTACACTGCTTATGAAGCACGAGTTTCATTCAGTTTGACAGCGTTAAATTTGTCAGATAAAAAAGAGAAAAAAAGAAAAAAGAGCTATTAAAAGTCCTATCCAACACCACGACCACGTGTTCTACTGTGGCCTCGGTTCGACCGAATCAGAGATCTAGACACCGCGTCCTAAGTAGTCCATTTCATTAGTCAGAAAACAGTAGTTACTCCTCCAATAACATTGCAAACCTTACTTTTCAATTATCGATTCTCTGTGCCTTTATGTTGAAGGAAATAGCTCTCCTTACCATCGTGAAGGATCTTGTGGAACAAAGCGCTTTCCTCGTGTGGCACAGGCCTCTTCAAATAGGAAATAAGCTGTTGAGCATGCGCCGGAAAGTCGTTGAAAAACAGGTGCAAGTAACTCTGCATTTGAGTATTTTTTTTCTTTGCTCAGAAAATGTTGACAACAGAGTTATAGTTCAACACAATGTCGAAACAGAGGAGGCACATGATTAATGTTGATGAAGTGCTGAATTTCTATTACGAAAGAGGATTGTGGTTTTGTTGTGGTTTTTTGTGTAGACGGCAAGACAGGAACTGCGCGAACAGGTGTGACGAGTTTGGAAACTTAATTTTCGACGCATGAGCAAATCGATCGTTAAAAATGTCAAAGACAAGCAAGAGCCGGCTTTCGCGGCTCCTGCCAAAGTTTTTACGTGGCGGTGACAAAAAACTGAGGGGGGGCATCGACAGCAAGACGCCATTCTGCATCATCCGCTTTCTTGATGACAGTGATCATCAGATGCAAATCAAAGTAATTGTTTTCTTTCAGCTTCTTCATGACGAACTCTCTCTCTCTCTCTCTCTCTCTCTCTCTCTCTCTCTCTCTCTCCCTCCCTCCCTTTTCTCCTCCCACCTCCCTTCCCTTCATCCCTGCCCCCTTCGCCCTGTAACGTGACCATGTGTGATTATAATCATCAAATTGCCACTGCTCTCTCTCTCTCTCTCTCTCTCTCTCTCTCTCTCTCTCTCTCTCTCTCTCTCTCTCTGTTCTTAGCTTCTAGCTCATTGTACCTAAACATACATGTTTGTATCTGATGCCCTTTCTCTCACAAAGTCTCAGGTCACCCCATCTTTAGTGTGTTTAGACCTCTTTAGATCATGCCAAATTGTTTTTTTTTAAATAATAAAAAAGCATAGTGATTTCTTAATTCCTGGTACTATAATACTAATGAATAAAGTGCATTGTTCCAACATTGTTATTTATTGTGAATTTTTTGGCCAATATTAATCATTAATACCAATGAGACCACATGCTGGCCTTTCACATGCTCACTTGGTGGCCTGCATTTTTGTTTTTTTTTTAACTTAATAACATTGAGAATGCACTTGAGGTTGTGCCAGTGTGTTACCTATTAATGCTGGCCATCATCAAACACAAACAACTGATAATAAGGCATAGAATATTTTTTTTAGATCACACCATTTATAAACAAAAAAGCACTGTCAGTTGCCCCTCCAGCCAAACTTTAGATCTGCCCACCAGTACAATCTTGAGAGAAGCCGCACATCCCTCCAGGTGACCTATGCTCTCCTTCTTCCATTGCAGGACTACTGCAGACATAAACCATCAAATGAATTGAAATCTCTTTCACTGGAGGCATTGTCATCATTCCCCAGTGGAAATGGAAGGCTTGAATTATGATAAGTGATTTGAGATAACCCCAGTCATGCTCATTCACCCACCTGACTATCTCCTCCACCTCCATGGCATCATTTGCCTGAACTTCCTCTCCATCCACGTCTCCTTTCCCCATCCTCACTGAATGACATTGATCATCCGGGCAGCCTTTGCGCCCAGTTACTGGAATCATCATGGTTTATAAAAACAAGCTTCCATGATGGTGATTATGATGATGGACATGTTTATTTAGGAAGAACTGGCCCCAATGATTTGTATCATATTTTTAAGAATTCTTTTTAAACAAAATTCATTTTGGGCATTAAACTCACCCAATAATACTTCATATTTTTTACTTTTTTTTTTTTTTGTACACTTTCATACCATTCTTCTTTTGAACTGTAATTTGCAGTTGGTGGTACATGTAAGCAAGCAGTGAATTGGTAAAGTTATTGCCAT
>JADBJO010008917.1:85000-89875 GCA_016801955.1 Conus betulinus | reverse complement strand
GTAGCTCAATGGTTCTGTCATAGGCTGCAGGCTGGGAGGTCCTGGGTTTAAATCTCATCAGGGCCATACGTTTTTGGGATGTTAGGGCCCTTGTTGGCTCCCAGCCAGAGGTTTTGAGTGAGATACGGGCTGTAAAGGGCAGACCAGAGCCACTCCATCTGGTTTCATTCTCTGAATGGATGCATCGGTGGGATTGCTGCTCTGACTTCCTGACCAACATTGCAGGTGTCATCGTCTTTGGCCTGGTTGACACTGGGATATATTCAGACAAGAAGTGTTAAGTGCTGCCCTGTTATGCAATCTCAAATCAGACTGAAATGTAGAGCATTCATTTCATGATCTTCATCCTCCTTGATCACCATTGCAAAATAAAAATATTTCACATTCTGTGGCTTTTCATACCCTTTTCTTGCGGTGACTTTGGTTCAGGTTATCCTCCCAGTCCATCCTGATTATGCTAAGCATTGTGTCAAAGACTTCAGTGTCTACAAATTCATGGGAGCTGTTGCTGGGTAGATGTGGGGAGAGTCCTTCTCAGGAAGGGGATGCTTATTCACATCGGCTCCATGACTAAGTGGATTTTGCCATCAGAAAGGGGGATTAATAGGTTGTGTTGTGCATGCATTGATCAGAAAAAAGTTTTGGTGAACACAACTATGACCCTAGAGCAGAAGAGTTGTCTCATCTGGTGGGTTGCCTGATTTGCTAAGTTCGTATGGAGATTTGAAAATCAGAAAAATGTTAAGATTTTGAAAACATTGTGCAGTGTTTAAAGAATGTACGGGAAGATGATATCACACAAAGGTCTGGGAAAAGTGCTGAGTTTTGCACAGTGGCTAAGGCTCTGGTCATAAATGAGGCCTGGGGAAAACAGGGATGGTGGGAGGGGGGGACAGGGCATTTGTTGAGCCATTGTCAGCAACATCATCATTCTTTATATTGATTTGTTCTTGAGCTTCCTTCAGGAGGCGTCAGAGGGGTGCTGTTCAGTTATGTTGGTTGCATAATTTTGATGCACTTGCACAAAAAAACATGTTCCACTGTTTTAGTTCACAACATGGACAAGAGTGTGTCCCAGTCTAAGCTGGCTGGGAAAATCAGAGTACAAAATCTGGATTGCAAAAGATCCTTCTTTAGTGAAAACATAATGCTTGCTGTGCCAAGAAAGTTTCAACATTATTGGTTAGTAAATGCTTGTGTAATTGATGAATCCATGCTGTGTTTGTTTATTTGTACTTTGAATCTGGTGTTATTCACTTTCATTATATTTTGGCTAGCAGTTAAGTTTTGTTTGGGGCTTGAAAAGCTTTCAGTCTGGAGTAGAAGTCTGGCTGAAATGTGGAATTTTATTTGAAAAGATCTGCAGGAAGCCTGAAATTGAGAGCTCCCTGTGGTCTGACTGCTGTGGGTGTGGTTGTGTGTGTAGAGGAGCTTGAATGATTAGCATGGGAGCAGTGCCTCTTAAAGGCTCAGAATAGGCAACAACAAAAAGAGAAAGCAACACAAACATGAAACATCTCTTCAGACCAGCTGTCAGGTGCAGTGGTTAACATCCTGGACCTCTGAAATGGGAGGCTTTGGGTCAGCTTCACATCAGGGGACATGGATTTGTGGGACTTTCAGCCCCTGTCAGCACAGAGCTGAGCATGCTGAGTATGCTGTGGGCTCAAATGGCAAGACAGCACAGAGCTGAGCATGCTGAGTATGCTTTGGCTCAAACGTGAAGACTGGAACCGCACAGTCAAGTGTCATCCACTTAATGGATGTGTCTTTCAGAGTGTTGCCTAAATGTGCAGTCACACAACTCAAGTGTCCGTTTCACTTGAGGTTGCATGACACTGAGGTGTACTATTATGAAAGAAGAGAAGAATACAGTCCTGTCATGTTGACTCTAGACTGAATGGAAATAAATAGCATGATCTTCACCATCCTTCTCATCAATGTTTTATCACACAAAAAGTGTCAAAGTATGTAGCAGTTAATTCTTGGTTCATGTGTTGACCTTAGCACTGATTTTTTCCAGATTTGTGCAATGGTGACTTCAGGTCAAAGTTTTTGGTATAGAATTTAGGGGGGACTGTCATTGGACAGATGTTGTGGCGCCCTCCAGAGAGAGACACTCATTCAAACTTGCTCTGTGACTACGCAATTGATGTCCTCAGTAGGGGTTAGTAGATGGTGTTCTGCCTATGTTAACTCAGAACAGACGCCGTTAAGCATCACTGAAGTGAGTCAGTAGCAAAATGGTGTCTCCAGAATGCACTGCCTCATGACGACTTTATATTGATCGCTCCTGTGCTGCAGGCACTGGAGCCGAGACAGACTGACAGAGTTTTGGAGTCCCAGAATGAATTTGGACTAATGCCTTGGGTGTTACATAGGTGATGAGACAGCAAAAATGCCTCCCCCCAAAAAGGTGGCTTCCTGAAATTTTACAGCTATTTTTGGGGTGGATTACCATGTTGGCTGCTTAAGAAATAAGCTGTCCATGTCCACCAAGCTTACATTGTTACTGTACTGGAATTAATGTCTGCTGACAGAAGGAAACAGAGGAGAAAAAGTATGATGTGTGCATGTCCTACGCTGCAAAAGACTTGGGTCTGGCCAGTGAGATATGCAGTGACCTGCTGAAGTGGATGCTAACATCGTCATCTTTAAAGACCTGTTTCACATACGACCACAAGTCTGTCTGGCAGAAGCAGATCTTTAACATCATGGCTAGCGCCCACCGGTCAGTTGCTTTGTACAGGCACAAGTAGACTCTCTGGGTCTCTCGCTCTGAGTCCCTCTCTCTGATGCTTCCTGTTGCTCTCTTTTGGTCTCTCTCACTGTGCTGCTCTTTCTCTGTCTGTCTGTCATTCTCTGTCTCTCTGCCCCCCTCCCCCCCCCCCCCCCCCCCCCCCCCCCCCCCCCCCCCCCCACACCCCTTTACCCTCTCCCTCTCTCATTGTGTTGCTTAAAGTCAGATTCAAGTGTGAGGCTGTTTGATAACCAACCCACATTGTTTTAACATTGGATCAGTAGACAACATTTCTTTTTGTTTTTCCTTTCTTTATGTGTGATTAAGTGGTGGTTGGATTTTTGTAAATGTCAACAGTGTGATTGAACTGACCATGTATAGCTGAGTTGAACACCACTTTTATCTTCATTGTGTAGGCCAAGACAGGTGATGGTCCTTCCCCCCAGCAATGATTCCAGTTTAAATCATGTGACGCACTATGTGTTTGTTATCCATCTAATTATTACTTTGTATGGTGTGTGTGTATGTGTGTGTGTGTGTGTGTGTGTGTGTGTGTGTGTGGTGTGTGTGTGTGCGTGTGTGTGTGTGTGTGTGTGCGTGTGTGTGTGTGTGTGTGTGATGCATGCATAGAAGTAAGTAGGAGGTAGAACATAACGCTGGGATGTGAGAGACCCCAGATTTGGGAGCATTCTGGTTTTGTTCACCAAACCATCCTCATCCCCCCTATTGTTGTTTCACTTTGTTCATTCACCAGACTCACCCCCCTGTTGTTGTCTCACTTTGTTCATTCACCATCCTCACCCCCCTGTTGTTGTTTTACTTTGTTCATTCACCAGACTCACTCCCCTGTTGTTGTTTTACTTTGTTCATTCACCAGACTCACTCCCCTGTTGTTGTTTCACTTTGTTCATTCACCATCCTCACCCCCCTGTTGTTTTTTACTTTGTTCATTCACCAGACTCACCCCCCTGTTGTTGTTTCACTTTGTTCATTCATCAGCCCCCCCCCCCCCCCTGTTGTTTCACTTTGTTCATTCATCATCCTCCCCCCCCCCCCCCCCCCCCCCCTTGTTTCACTTTGTTCATTCATCAGCCTCCCCCCCCCCCCCCCCCCCCCCCCCCCCCGTTGTTTCACTTTGTTCATTCATCAGCCTCACCCTCCTGTTTCACTTTGTTCCTTCATCAGCCTCCCCCCCCTGTTGTTTCACTTTGTTCATTCATCAGCCTCACCCCCTGTTTCACTTTGTCCTTCATCATCCCCCCCCCCCCCCCCACCCTGTTGTTCTCACTTTGTTCATTCATCAGCCTCACCCCCTGTTGTCTCACTTGTTCATTCATCATTCATCAGCCTCACTCACCCCCTGTTGTCTCACTTTGTTCATTCATCAGCCTCACCCCCCTGTTGTTTCACTTTGTTCATTCATCAGCCTCACCCCCTGTTGTTGTTTCACTTTGTTCATTCATCATCAGCCTCACCCCCTGTTGTTGTTTCACTTTGTTCATTCTTCAGCCTCACCCCCCTGTTGTCTCACTTTGTTCCTTCATCAGCCTCACGTTTCACTTTGTTCATGCACCAGACTCACCCCCCTGTTGTTTCACTTTGTTCATTCATCAGCCTCACCCCCTGTTGTTTCACTTTGTTCATTCATCAGCCTCACCCCCTGTTGTTTCACTTTGTTCATTCATCAGCCACCCCCCTGTTTCACTTTGTTTCATCATCAGCCCCTCACGTTTCACTTTGTTCATTCATCAGCCTCATGTTTCACTTTGTTCATTCATCAGCCTCACCCCCCTGTTTCACTTTGTTCATTCATCAGCCTCACCCCCTGTTTCACTTTGTTCATTCATCAGCCTCACCCCCCTGTTTCACTTTATCATTCATCAGCCTCACCCCCCTGTTTCACTTTGTTCATTCATCAGCCTCACGTTTCACTTTGTTCATTCATCAGCCTCATGTTTCACTTTGTTCATTCATCAGCCTCACCCCCCTGTTTCACTTTGTTCATTCATCAGCCTCACCCCACCCCCTGTTTCACTTTGTTCATTCATCAGCCTCGCCCCCCTGTTTCACTTTGTTCATTCATCAGCCTCACCCCCTGTTTCACTTTGTTCATTCATCATCCTCACCCCCCTGTT
>JADBJO010008917.1:35000-77500 GCA_016801955.1 Conus betulinus | reverse complement strand
TCGATTCTCTGAATTTAATTGATTGTTCTGCCTCCAGATTTTTGTGTAATGGTGGTAAAAGTAGGTAAATATAAGATCATTGGTTGGGTGTGGAAGAGGGGCTTTTAAAGAATGAAATAGATAAATCTTAAATAAACTAGTCAGGAATCGGAGCGGAAAAAAAAAAAAACAACAAAAAAACTTTAATCAAGGACATTCATAGAATTGTTAATATCTAGCTTTGCCTGAATTTTTACTGATGATGGATTTTATGTAACAAAAAACCATACATTACTGATTTTGATCAACATTTCTGATCAAAGTAGCCTCATGCCTCTTATCTGCACTTTTGCTATGATTGTAATAGAACCATGGTAACATTATGCTGTTTGTAAACAACCATGATGTAATATTTTCATTGTGAGTAAGAAATAATGAGTGCATTCCTGAGCTTGTGTAACATTATACTATTTGTAAACAACCATAATGTAATATACTGCATTTGTGAGTAAGCCCAAGGAAACAAAAATACACAATGTATTGCCAACTTTAAATTTTAATTCCAGTCACTGTCCTTCCTGCAATTCCAAAGAATACAGTCTTCCAAAATTTGAACTACCAAAACAATTCAAAATATACCCTCAGTATAGGTGGTTAGGATAATGAAAGCAATAAAACAATGGGATAGAGAAGAAAAAACAAGAAATAGCAGATGCGGAAAAGTAGCACTGAAAAAGGAAAAAAAAATAAACAGTCACTTATTAAATAGAAAATTACAAGCAAAAAAACAATAGCAATCAAAACACTAATTCAAGTTTCCCAATTAACATTGGAGAACAAAAGGGTGGGCACATATTTAAATCTGTTCCCCTGGCAGGATCATTACATCAAATAACCCCGTTAACAACATTCTCCATTTTACTGTTAGAAGGGGATAGTGTCAACTCCACTGTGATCAAATCCAATCGTCAAATTGAATAGCAGGGAATTACACACATCCAGCCAACACCGGATGGGTTTGGCAAAACACAGCTATGCCCAAGTGTGGTCAGTTCACAATTAATACTAATAGGCCCATAGCCTAACAAAAACATTAATTCACCCTTGACATTTGCCATTCCAGCCAAATAGTACCCACTTTGTCAGCATTACCTCAACACCAGAATATGAACTGCTGACCCTCAGTAGAATTATAGTTACATTAATGCTCGGAAGCATTAAGAAAAGGTCCCACAATATCCGCAATCAATAGAACTACCTAAAGGAATGAAAATAATATCAAACAAAACAAAAGAAAAATGGAATAATCATCAGAAGATCAGTCAAAACCACAACACAGCATTGGCCACGATTAGGTTACGGCCAAACTAAGAGCGCATAAAGTAATGCAAGGTCATTGTGCCCGCATTCAAAGAAATCAAAACAACATATATATATATACAAGCGACACATCATGTCCAAAACATGAGAATTAACTTAAGTATTGTGTCAAACTATCACACCTAACATGTGTAATACATTATGCCGATCAAATGGTAATGCGTCCAAATAGCCTGCACAGTAAAACCGAAAAACGCTAGTGAAATAAAACATCATACGATCTTGCTCTCTAGGGAACAATCAATAACGAAAAGCAGGGATAGCCAATTGTCAACACCGAAGACTATCGACATCCCATAATATTTTCTCAATTAATAACATAATTATAACGCACCCCTTTGATATCACGCCGCCAAACTCTCTAAAAACCGTTGACTTCATTTAAAAATAAACAGTCCAAACTATGAATGGTGATTGAATTAACAAATAACTGCAACTACCCAGCTAACATATTTCACTATTGTATTCCTTCAAAACACAATGAAATGCCAGGCTACAACAGAATTTGGAACAACATAAGGCAAAATTCGGCGAAATGCGAAAATTTGAAGGAATGCACAATGAAAGGCAAAAAACCTAATTTTATGCTTAATCCTATTTGAAAACAGCATCTAAAATTTACACCAGTAATTTGTTGACCCACTGTCAACCAATCTAATAATAATACACCAATTTAAGCATATTAGTCCCTAACTATAAACTCAATTCCGCAATCTCTAAACTAAATACAGTTTTTAATATTTTGATCCAGAGAACCACGGACTAATAAAAACCCATAAATTAACGTAACCTACCAACATACAAAATAATAAATGACCAAATTCTGTATCCACCATACATACACAATCAATCCGCTCCCACAAAACTAATATGACTTCCCCAAACACAATCCTGTATTGTCACTCACATTATTAATACTTATAACGAGTATCCTAAAACTTTGCTCCTCTAAGTCTTTATAAAGTAAAAAACATAGTGGCTGCCTACCACATGGTCATTCTAAAGCCCACAAATGTGCAAAATCAAAATCCTTTTAAATCTAAACATTACACCACAATCCAGTAAAATAAAAATCATGAAAACGAAACATAACACAATACAATATTAACTACATACATATTTTTCTTCAAACAAACTCAACTAACCCTGATTTAGCACTAACTGCATCTGCCAAGATTCAAGTGTGATCTTCCCTCTCTTGTCCCAGCAGGAAGTGGCAGAAGAACACCAACAGACCGGAAGTGTCTAATTACTCAGACCTACTGAAAATGACTATTTAGCGCAAACTCACTAATTTAAGACACTCATCTAATTACTAAGTCAAATAAAAAATATATTATAAATTATACATTGACAACCTTAAAATTACTAACCTGACCACATTAGACAGGTTACAATCACCCCTCCTAAAAAAAAAATGTTTACGTACCTCAATTTATGTCAAATGGAAAATTGAAGGTGCAAACATTTTGGGAAAACACTAATACACATAAAATAATTAGATGCATCCCCAGAACAAAACATAATTAGCGATGTCTTGATCTTAATGCCACTAGGTCAAAACATGCTGCAGGTTACTTATTAAGTGATCACACGGCAAATGTTAAAGGAGTCCCTAATTGAACTTTAGCGGTTACCGCAAGCACGCCAATCTCACATTTTGACCCACTAACAGTGTCGTCCAAACTAGTAAGTTTACCAAAAAAAACTACTCATAAAAGTGATTTCAAACATATATTCACTGTACCCTAATTACACAGTAATTTAGCACAGTAAAGCAACAAATGCGAAACGTGTCAAATAAACACATTTGACACAATTAATCAAAACATACATATGAACCAGCCCACTCACACTGTGACAACCACTCTGAACACTCGCCCAACAGGGCTACACCGTTGCATGTCCAGTGGACACCTCTGTTAAAGTGTCCAAAAATAAGTCCAAAATGGTCAACCCAAGATGTTTGGCGGGAAATCATAATAACCAACAAATTTTCCCTGAGTAAAAGGGTTGAGGAAACTTCCACAAAACTCGACACGTACCAACTACCAAATGCGTTGGTGCCACCAAGAACACTCCAAGAAAATGTCTTCAGTTGAAAAAGTAAATACAGCACACCAAAAAACACAACACAATAACCTTAAATTGTGTATGAGCAATTATTTACAATGTGAGAAGTACTCTGAGTACCTGCTCAACCACAGCAACACGCTCAGGGTCTAAAGGGCTATCAGCTAACATGTGCAAACGGTACTGAGCCTTGTCAACTAGACCCCTCCTCCAAATGCTTCCGGATTTGGACCACATGGGTTAAATTCAGTCTGTCTACAGGCTTGGGTTTCCTAAGGGATCTTCTTAGGGCAGGAGTGGGGGTTTGGAATTTTCTCAGTGCTACTGGTACTGTCCGAATCCTCTGAATTGGAGGAAACTTCTGACTGAGACATGTCATTCAATGCTCCCGAAGGTAGACTACCCACTATCAATTCTTCATTCACAGGCTGCTCAACCTGCTGATCTGCAGACTGACTCACATCGGGCTGATCCCCCAGCCCTGGTCCCTGTCAACCCGTACCACACTTTCTACTGGAGGATCATCCTGACCAACAACAGACCTAGGAAAGTATTCAGTAGCATCGGCCTTCAGTTTCCCTATGGAAGGCACCACTGGAGCAATTTCAAGAGTGCACCCTTGAAACTCATCTGTCACGCCTAAGACAGACTCAGGTTCCTGAACAACTATACAAGGTGGAACTTTAGGCCTAACCTGCACTGGAATTTCCCTAAAAGCTTCCTGAACTGGAGGGTCAATCATACCTATAGGTAACAAATAATTTCTATGGAGAGTTCTCTTGGGCCCTGTCGCTGCTTCATCTTGGACCGTATACACTGGCAGACCATCCTTCTTTGCTATCACTACATGAACCGCATTCTCCCACCTATCACTCAACTTTGAATCTAATCTTGGTCCTAACTTGCGAACTAACACTCTGTCTCCAATTTCCAACTCAGCCGCTCTTGCAGCGACATCATACCTAGCCTTGTTCCGTGCGTTTGTTTTGGCCATGTTTTCAGAAGCCTTCTGATAAGCAGATGCTAGCCTTTGTTTCAGACCCTTGATGTAGTTTGAAGGTGACCCTTGTCTCTTGAGACTAATATCTATGCCAAATGCAAGGTCAACAGGTAATCTAGGATGACGACCGAAAAACAAAAAGTACGGGGAGTGCCCGGTACTCTGGTGAATGCAGCAGTTGTAGGGCATGCACCACTTCTGGAAGGGTTTTCATAATATTATCTCTTGAGTATCTTCTAAAAACTCCTGAGCATGCCTAACAGGGTTCTGTTCCACCTTTCTACAGGGTTACCTGATGGATGGTATGGGGTGGTCCTACATTTCTCTATCCCAGCTACCTGACACAACTCCTTTACTAGCTTGGATTCAAAATCCCTACCCTGATCAGATAAAATACGTCTGGGAAAACCATACGTCATGAAACATTCCTTCCACAATGTCCTAGCTACAGTTCTAGCAGTCTGGTCTTTTGTGCGCACAGCGTGCCCAAATTTTGTGAAATGGTCCATCATGACAAGTATGTTATGCTTCTGGCCATTTGCCTCAATGGTGAGGAAGTCTATGGAAAGAAGTTCCATTGGGCATGTGGTCACGATGGAGTTCATGGAGCTTTCTGGCACTTAGCACCCTTCCTAATACAGCGAGAACAGTTCTTTATCTTCTGTTCCAGATCTCTGGCCATGTAGGGCCAAAAGAACCTCATCCTAAGCTGTGCAATGCCATCTTCAAAATGGGTGTGGAAAAGGGTCATCATGCACCCCCTTTAGAGCAGCTTTCCTGTAGGGCAAGGGAAGAACTAACTGGAAATGGCTGACCTGATATATCTGTCCCAACCTTCCTGTACAACACTCCCTGCTTCAAGACAAACTTCTTTTGCTCCCTAGCATAAACCTTGAAATCTGGACCATGTGCCTCGGCTGTATCTAGCATCTTACCGCGCTCCAAGCACTTGATGATGTAGGAGAGATGCTTGTCTGCCAACTGAGCCTTCCTCCAATCTGTGACTGTATTGATGGACTCATGCTCAGCTTTGGGGTCAAGTATACCATCTGGTATTAACTTGGGGTCAGTCATCAACTGCTCAACGGCAGGAAAAAACATTATCCTTGTCAATCAGAAACCCATCCTCATCTCAGCAACTCCTGGTAAACTGTCACAGGTATTAGGACCAAATGAGTGAACATGATGGGACTGTAGTATGGCTTGTACAGAGTCTGAGGCAATAGAACTAAAACTCTCTAACTGATCCCTGTCAAAAGACTTGGCTTTCTGCACTAAAAAAGCTACATCATCTAAGGACTTCTTATACTGATCATCAACACAGGGGTCCTCTCGAGGAAGTCTTGACAAAGCGTCTGCATCTGTGTGAGTTAGTCCCTTCTTGTACCTAAGTTCAAAGTCAAAAATGGAGAGTGAAGAGAGCCACCTGTGACTCGTGGCATCCAGCTTTGCATTTTTTAAAATGTAGCAAAGGGGATTATTGTCTGTGACCACTGTCACCTTGGTACCCAAGAGGTAGTCCCTGAACTTGTCACACATTGCCCATTTCAATGCAAGGAACTCGCGCTTGTGAGCTGGGTAATTTTGTTCAGACTTGTTCAGCCCTCGACTAGCGTAAGCAATGACCTTGCTTTTGCCCTCAAACTCTTGGTAAAGGACAGCACCTAATCCCACACCACTAGCATCGCAATGGACAACAAATGGTTTGGAACGATCGGCTAGACCTAGTACCAAGTCGCTGGTAAGTGCCGAGATCAACGACCTGAAAGATTTTTCTTGGGCGTCCCCCCAAGAAGAAACAGAAGAAGAAAGAGTTATCTTGCCTTGCCTCTTTCCAGACTTAGAACGACTTCCGGGGGCATAACCCACAGTCAAATCATTCAAGGGTCTTGCAAGTGAAGAGAAATTTGGGATGAAGCGACGGTAGAATCCTGCAAACCCGATGAAACTCTTTCACATCCTTTACTGTTTTTGGCCTGGGCCAATCTTTGACAGTAGCTATCTTGTCTGGGATCAGGACGAATAGTACCTTCAGATATCACATAGCCCAAGTGTTTGACTTGTGTGTAGCACCGAAAATGCATTTTTCAGGATCAAGCTTCAGGTTGTACTTACATAGTCTCTCTAGTACCCTAATGGTACGCTCTTCTAGTTCTTCAAGGGTTTCAGCATGAATCAAAACATCATCTAAAAAGATAATCAATTGTGTCAAGTTCATGTCACTAAAGACTGCCTCCATGAGTCTCTGGAAGCAGGCTGGGGCGTTGGCTAAACCTTGACTGAGCCTGTCCCACTCAAAAAGACCAAAGGGTGTTATGAAAGCTGAGTACCTACTTGCCCTCTCTGTCATTGGGACCTGGTAGTAAGCTTTACATAGATCTAAAGTTGTAAAGAACTTTGCCCCATTGAGTGTTAATAGGAGATCTTCAATTTTGGGGATGGAAATAACTATCTTTGACAGTCCTAGCATTCAGTTTCCTGTAATCTATGCACATCTGAGTGCGCCTGTCTTCTTCCTAACGAAGCACAATAGGACTCGAAAATGGGGAATTGGATGGGCGGATAATCTTGGCATCCAAAAGCCCCTTAATGTGTTGTCTACACTCCTCAAAGTCCCTTGGGGGTATGGGCCTAGCTCTCTCTCTGATGTCTGGGCCTGGTGTGATCTCCATATCAAATGGATCACCTGTCTCTGCTCTGCCTATGTCAAATTCACCAGTAACAAAAGCCTTCTTTACTGACTGCAGCCTATACTCAAAATGTTGACACCAGTCCGGATGGGTGGTTTTCGCCTCACCAAACTTAAAATTTATGGTTGTATCTTGATCTGCAGAAATATTAGTATGGGTGCTTCCTGAGAAAACAGCAGTCTCCGGTGAATGAGGGGCCAGATTGGACACTACTTTGTTGACATCATATTCATGATGGTAAATGAATATGTCAGCAATTTCCTGATTCTTTTGAGCGAGACGGCACTGTCAGACTCATTCATCACTACTACTTTGACATTTGCTAGGCAATCAGCTGAAGCTCTGCAACCAACAATTTTGAGACCTTCGGGCAATGATGCCTCAGTGGGTTCTTGTATCAAGACAGAACCTCTGGTACTGGGAACATTAGCTTTTGTGGAACACTTGACTTCAATGGTCTCACCAGCTGGAACTACGATCTGTGGGGCACGAACTCTAGCCGAACCCACCTTCCCATCATCACCCGAAGAACAGTCCCGATACATGAATGCAATTGCTGGACAAATATGCAAAGAACTAGCAAAATGAGACCCAACTAATTGCCTACATAAATCAGCAAAGTATCTCAAAGTGTTTGTACCCACGATCACAGGTACTTTCTGGGAAAAGTCTGTATCAGGACACACTAACATCAATACATCCACATTCTCATTCACACCCACAACATCTTCTGACATGGAAACATTCACATGCACAAACCCCAAATATGGTACTACATTCCCACCTGCCCCTACAACTTTCAAATGTTCACTTAGCTCTTCCAAGTGCAGGTGAGGCAGGTTAGTACGGTAAAATGTCTCTGATATAATGCTGACTTGCGAACCACTGTCAATCAGGCACTTAGCTTGAACACCTTCAATGGTGATTTCGGCTTCAGACTGGGTCCTACTAAAGCCTCCAATGTTGAGCTTTCCCCTCCTGTTGAGTGAAGTTCCGCAAACACTGTTCTATGATCTAGCCTTACACTTTGCCTACCCTTATTACATAATGTCACCTTGATATTATTGGCATCTAAATCTACACTAACATCAAGTCCAGAAGGTAGTGCTTCTGCTGGTCTTTGAAGTACCTTCACACCCACCCATGTATCAGGAGTGCCAGAGACAATTCCTGACAAGGTCATCTCTTGCCCTGGTTCCAATGTTACAAGCAGAGGACTCCTTAGGGCAATGCCTCGAACGTGCAAACTCTGTTCGATGCAATCTGCAGCAGCGTTCAAGGTGTGAGCAATCTGTGGGGATTGGGTAAATGATGGGTTCTACAGTTGCCGACCCCCCCATCATCGACAACTGTTGGCCGTTTAAACACTGACGCTCTTTCTTGGCCTGTGCCACCCTCGCTGGGTTTGGTGGGTTCCTGCAGTCGCGCTTGAAGTGAGTTCCCACCTCACCACATCTGAAGCATGGACCCCTAGGAGCGTGTGGAGGTTGCTTTCCCCGAGCAGGAGGGTTGACCTGCCGTGACCCGTCACCATCTTCTCGGCCACCAAGGTCGCCAGACGGTCGTAATCAATCTCAGTTGAGGTGGCTGCAGCCATGGAGACTGGCCTTGAAGGAGTCTGATTGCTTGAGTGCACCCCAAGCTCTCTCAGCCGCCTCAAAACTTTAGCTGGATCAGGGGAAGCAAGTCCTGGGCTCCCAAATTCACCCCGCAACTCCAAGGTCAAAAGGCGATCGGAACTGCAGATGTTGGTGAAAGAACGTGTGGTAGATCTTCATGTGTGCTTCTTCAGTGGTATACTTGTTGTTCTTATTCAGTTCGGTAAATGCTGCCCACACTCGACTAAAGAAATCAGGTGGGCTTTCCTTCTTGTCCATCTGCATCTTCACAAACTTGGTATACAAGTCCTCCGTGTGTGCCGAGGCTCCCGTAGATATTCTTCAAGGTCTCCAGCACAGCATCCCCTGATGTGCAATTTTTTGCCTGTTCACTAGCGATGCCTCTTAGGCTGGCTTTCACTCGCCGGCAGGCCTCATCTTCATCAGTCACTTCCTGAAGGTACTGAGTGGCTCTGTCATGCCACTCAGTGAACGGCACCTCAGCACCACCAGCAGGCTTCAGTCCCGTAAACACCCCAAGCCTGGGTGCAGGTGTCGGAGCCTTGATCTGCACCGTCACAGGTGCTGATGGCGCTGCATGACGGGTATGGAATGCCAGTCTCTCCCTCAATTCTGCGTTTTCCCGCTGAAGGGCCTCCAGCTGATCCAGCCGGCGGAGAATGGTGGCAAGATCCATCTCAGCCCTGGGGTTGCCTCTGCTGTTGGTTTCTGTCCCCACCCCATCACCATTTGTGTTATCCTCACATGTATCCATACCACCTTCTTATTCTGACAGTAACAATTTAGAATTTTCACTCCCAATCAGAAAGGGAATTCAACTTCATTAATTAAATTTTATCAAACACAAAACAAGAAATATCCCGGACGAGCCCCCAATTTATGTAACCCAGGTTCACGCACGCTTTACCCCAAGGGAACAAAAATACACAATGTATTGCCAACTTTAAATTTTAATTCCAGTCACTGTCCTTCCTGCAATTCCAAAGAATACAGTCTTCCAAAATTTGAACTACCAAAACAATTCAAAATATACCCTCAGTATAGGTGGTTAGGATAATGAAAGCAATAAACAATGGGATAGAGAAAAAAACAAGAAATAGCAGATGCGGAAAAGTAGCACTGAAAAAGGAAAAATAATAAACAGTCACTTATTAAATAGAAATTACACAAGCAAAAAACACAATAGCAATCAAAACACTAATTCAAGTTTCCCAATAACATTGGAGAACAAAAGGGTGGGCACATATTTAAATCTGTTCCCCTGGCAGGATCATTACATCAAATAACCCCGTTAACAACATTCTCCATTTTACTGTTAGAAGGGGATAGTGTCAACTCCACTGTGATCAAATCCAATCGTCAAATTGAATAGCAGGGAATTACACACATCCCAGCCAACACCGGATGGGTTTGGCAAAACCACAGCTATGCCCAAGTGTGGTCAGTTCACAATTAATACTAATAGGCCCATAGCCTAACAAAACATTAATTCACCCTTGACATTTGCCATTCCAGCCAAATAGTACCCACTTTGTCAGCATTACCTCAACACCAGAATATGAACTGCTGACCCTCAGTAGAATTAATAGTTACATTAATGCTCGGAAGCATTAAGAAAAGGTCCCCACAATATCCGCAATCAATAGAACTACCTAAAGGAATGAAAATAATATCAAACAAACAAAAGAAAAATGGAATAATCATCAGAAGATCAGTCAAAACCACAACACAGCATTGGCCACGATTAGGTTACGGCCAAACTAAGAGCGCATAAAGTAATGCAAGGTCATTGTGCCCGCATTCAAAGAAATCAAACAACATATATATATACAAGCGACACATCATGTCCAAAACATGAGAATTAACTAAGTATTGTGTCAAACTATCACACCTAACATGGTGTAATACATTATGCCGATCAAATGGTAATGCGTCCAAATAGCCTGCACAGTAAAACCGAAAAAAACGCTAGTGAAATAAGCATCATACGATCTTGCTCTCTAGGGAACAATCAATAACGAAAAGCAGGGATAGCCAATTGTCAACACCGAAGACTATCGACATCCCATAATATTTTCTCAATTAATAACATAATTATAACGCACTCCCTTTGATATCACGCCGCCAAACTCTCTAAAACCGTTGACTTCATTTAAAAATAACAGTCCAAACTATGAATGGTGATTGAATTAACAAATAACTGCAACTACCCAGCTAACATATTTCACTATTGTATTCCTTCAAAACACAATGAATGCCAGGCTACAACAGAATTTGGAACAACATAAGGCAAAATTCGGCGAAATGCGAAAATTTGAAGGAATGCACAATGAAAGGCAAAAACCTAATTTTATGCTTAATCCTATTTGAAAACAGCATCTAAAATTTACACCAGTAATTTGTTGACCCACTGTCAACCAATCTAATAATAATACACCAATTTAAGCATATTAGTCCCTAACTATAAACTCAATTCCGCAATCTAAACTAAATACAGTTTTTAATATTTTGATCCAGAGAACCACGGACTAATAAAAACCCATAAATTAACGTAACCTACCAACATACAAAATAATAAATGACCAAATTCTGTATCCACCATACATACACAATCAATCCGCTCCCACAAAACTAATATGACTTCCCCAAACACAATCCTGTATTGTCACTCACATTATTAATACTTATAACGAGTTATCCTAAAACTTTGCTCCTCTAAGTCTTTATAAAGTAAAACATAGTGGCTGCCTACCACATGGTCATTCTAAAGCCCACAAATGTGCAAAATCAAAATCCTTTTAAATCTAAACATTACACCACAATCCAGTAAAATAAAACCATGAAAACGAAACATAACACAATACAATATTAACTACATACATATTTTTCTTCAAACAAAACTCAACTAACCTGATTTAGCACTAACTGCATCTGCCAAGATTCAAGTGTGATCTTCCCTCTCTTGTCCCAGCAGGAAGTGGCAGAAGAACACCAACAGACGGAAGTGTCTAATTACTCAGACCTACTGAAAATGACTATTTAGCGCAAACTCACTAATTTTAAGACACTCATCTAATTACTAAGTCAAATAAAAATATATTATAAATTATACATTGACAACCTTAAAATTACTAACCTGACCACATTAGACAGGTTACACTGCAATCACTTGCACAAAATATCTTATCTAGTCATCCATGTGTTCCTCCCTTTCCCACTACCCTGTTCTTACAGGCCATTTATGTTTTCTTTGCAAGAAGTCTGTGAGGCTGACAGTGCCATGTTTGCAGCTGTTCTCTCATGAATGAATCTGTGTTTACCATATAGATTGACACCAGCATTTCACTGGCTTTGACTGACTTATGTAGGAAAGTTTCATTCACAGTATGTGTTAATAAGCGAGATGGTGCGTGATGAAAAACTCCACAGCATGCATAACACAGTGACAGCCTATTGCCCAGTTAAATACATGGGGACGATTTTCTCGGATAGCTGGCAGCAGTCAGAGTGAAGACAGGAGGGTAAAGCAATGAAAGTGATGTTGTTCTCTCAAGGAAATCCTGTTACTCTGCATTGTGGTTCGTCAGGCAACGTTTGGCAGGAAACGTTGTATGAGGCAGTGGACAGCGCCAGACTGGTATTGGCTTTCATCAGCAGCAGCTACCTGCAGTCCACTGTGTGTCAGGAAGAGTACAACATTGTCCTCGCCCGCTACCTCACTCGGGTCAGTATATCCCATATCAGGAAAAATGCATGATGTGATGGTGCGGAGGGGTAAGGTGTGTGCAGGTGAAGACAGGCAGATGGTGATAAGTGCAGGAACCAGCACGGGACAGCAGCCAGTCAAGAAGACGCAGTAGACGAAGGAGAGTTTTTTCTTCTTTTATTTTCGTTCCATAATAAGCTCAAACCAGAACGCTGCCCTGGGAACGCTCTCTCGCACTCAGCACACTGAACATGCTCTCTGCCTCTCATGCCAGTTGCTCTCAGCAGTGAATCCTGTCTAGGCACACACACTCGGGGACACTTTCAGGGACACTGATCGCACTCACGCCATACCCCAGATGTATACCCCTTGCCTGACTGCAAAGAAGACAACATGGCGCTGCACTCAAAATGAGCCTCGCGAGACAGTAAATGACAAAATTTGTGCTATATGTCGCAGCTTCTGTGTTGTCTAGCTCACCGTCCCTTCAAAATAGGCAAACATATTTGACATTGATGAAAACCTCAGAACCCAAGGAATAAAATGTAATAAGCCACATTTGACAGTTTTGTGGCTGTGTAAAGTTATTGGTGATTAAAGTCCGAGAATGAACCCACTTTTAACGAGTTTACGTCATATTTTCCTTTGTTTCGAAAAATACTAAATAGCATGAAATAATTTTTTGTAATCAATGAATAGCTGGCATTTTGCTCTTTTTTTACACCACCAAGATGTCGTCTGAGTGGAGAACTTTGTGTTTAAAATTTGATCGGAAACACAGCTTGCTTTCCACACGTAAAATTAAGAGACTGAGAAGGCAACCTAAAGCATCATTCACAACTGCTAAAAACAGTACACATAGCTTTTGAATGTAAAAGAGTAATCACGTACGTAAGAACATTCAATAAATGCTGTGAAAGTAATCGGGCTGTAAGGGAGGTTAAGGTGTGTTGTACTCAAATGGATATGTTGTTAATGTTTTCTTCAATGTAGCTTCTGACTTGATGGGGCAAACAGTTTTTGATAGTGGGTTCCACTGTCTGCAGGCATTGAGTGAAAAGATGTGTCCCTGGAATGTCTTTGAGTAGGCTTTTGAATGCACACACTCACACACACACACACACACACACACACACACACACACACACACACACACACACAAAAGATCTTTGGATCAATGGAGAGGTCGAGATACTGAGTCAGCAGAGAGCAGAGTGGAAATGTAAGTCAGAGAAGACTCTAAAAAAGAAGTTGGGACAAGGGAGGGATAGCTTGTTTTTCAGTGTGGTTTTTGATAGGTAACCAGTGTAGGTTCATAATAGAGGCATGACATTGTCGCATCTTTTGCCTTAGATGCAAGCCGTGCAGCTAAACTTTGGGTTGATTGAAGCTTGTCTATACACCTTTTAGGATATTTAGCAACAAGAGTGTTGCCATAGCCTGGTCTATGCAGGACAAAAGCACAATGAGGTATTGAAGAATAGAACTTATCTGGCAAAGAGCTCCATACAGATTTGCAGATGTGAATTGTGTGGTTGTCAGATGACATGCTGTCAGAGATAGTGAATTCTAGGTTGTGTACAGACGGGGAAAATGTATTGTCAAAGTTTCCAGCATGGATAGTCGATCATTAGTTGGAAAAGAGTCTGTTTGAATGTCAATTTTATTATGGTTTAGTTTCAGTTTATGCTCTTGTCATCCATGATTTTCCCTGACGTATGCAGTTTTGCATGTTTTGTATGATGCGATCTGTATCCACTGGTTGACAAGTGCAAGAGAGTTGAGTATCTGCAGATGACTAGTTGCAGTGACATTCAGCTAGTGCAAGTAGAGGCTTTGTGTACGTAATAGACAGTGCAGGAACCCAGTAGTGAGCCGTAAAAATAACCAAATGATAAAGGTTCTCCTTTAGATGAAATATCACCAATGATGACCGACTGCATGAGGGATATCAAGTAGCTCAGGAACTAAGACATAGCCACTCCAGAAAGGCCATAATGGCATGTGCAAAGGCATCGGGGGTGATCAGTCATATCAAATGCTGCACTTAAGTCAAACAAAGTCAAGGAAGCTACATCACCCCTATCACAAGCAAACAGAACATAACAGATGGCATGTACTCAGTTTTCACTTTTGGTATGTTCGGACCTCCCTATGCTTTTCCCTGACAGCATATATTAAACATTCGACTAGATGGGTTCATATGCTAAATAATGTAGATGTAAAAGAAATAGAAACAAACCATAACATTAAAAAGTTGCTGAAGAATTGAAAGTAGTTGTAACTTAAAGAAATATTAACATCTCTTGCCTGATCTTGCCAACAAACTAACCATCTAACAGACGGAGATAAAAGGTATATTTTTGTTGGTAGAGATAATGATAAGCAGTTCACAAGATAGACATGAGCATAGGTTTTTACTTTACCCCTCTTCTTTCAGGATGGGGTGTATTTCATCCCAGTTCTGACCGAAGACATCATGGATATACCATCATCATTTGCAAGGACTCCCCTAGTGGATCTGCGTGACCCTGAGAAGAGAGATGACACCAAGACTTACAGGAAGTTGTCTTCATTTGTGATTGAATATCTTCGTAAGAGGCAACATAATCAATTTTCCCAGGTGTGAAGCAGACCAGAATGTTGTTTCTTTATTTCCTCATTATGTGCGGGTCTTGTTTTGTTTTCATTCGAGATATGCAAAGTGTTGACGTTGAAACCAAACGAAAATAAGAAGAGAGAGAGAGATTGATTGATTGATTAACTGGTTGAGTTTTTAATACACAAGGATGAAGATTTTAGGCCAAAGCCTAGTCTTACAATCTGTCCTTGTCATGCATACATTATTTCAACACATATTATTCATACTGACAATTCAACCTAGTAACACTACAATCTGATTCTACAATGACAAGCAGACTGTTCATAAGCGTAATAATGACATGATGAATAGTCAAATAGAAGGAAAGAAAAAAAACAAAAGCACAGAGAAAGAGGGGGGGGGGGGGGGGGGGGGGGGGGGGGGGGGGGGGGGGGGGGGGGGGGGGAGGGTGGAGAACAGGGATAGTATAGTAGACAGAGCGGGAGTGGGGATGAGTGATTTAATGGAGTAGGTTACATGCTGAGGCAGCATATTCAAAGTATGGTTTACAGAAGACTTTGTGAATGGATGTTAATGATTTTAATCAAATAATCAAATTATTGAGACATAAAATGTTTATATAAATCTTTCTTGAAAAGTTTTAAAGTATTCATGTTTTGTAGACTCTGTGGAAGTGAGTTCCAGACATACGGTCCAGAGTAAGCTAGGCTTGTTTTGTATAGATCAGTGCATGGGTAGGGGAGAAGGAATTTCTTCGAGCCAGAAGAGCTGTTCAATTTGTGTAAAAAGGGCATTGATATAACAAGGCATCAAAGATCTGTCAAGATTGTAAGCATAATGATGCTTTGTTGAATTCCAATTGCTTACTGAAAAGAGGTATGTTCAGTGCTTTTAGTTTTTCATTTGTTGTTAGAGGTTATGGCTGGATTGAGCAGCTTTGCTGCGCATCTATGGAGAGAATTGAGCCTTTTTTGTGGACATCACTACTCCCGTCCATACAGTTGAAGCATAATTAATGTGTGACATTATGTGTGCGTTGCAGAAAAGTTTAAGCACAGTACTGTTGATGTAGTGCTTTAATTGAGATAGCAGGAAAAAGGTTTTTTGAGATTATCTTGCATACATCATTTAGATGAGATTGCCATTTAGATTCTTTATCAATTGTTACCCCTAAAACATGATGCTCCTCTACCATTTTGATAGAAATGCTGTTCCGCTGAAATTTTAGGGAAAGAGGAGTCAGTTGGTGCTTTTGGCGGGTGGCTATAATCATGGATTTTTTTCTTGGTTGGGTGTATGACCATTGAGTTTGAATGAGGCCAGTCTGACACGTCATTTAGACTTTCCTGGAGAGATGTTTCTAATGTTTGTAAATCACTACCACTTGTTTGGAGTGACGAGTCATCAGCAAAATAAATCTGTTGTAACTTTTTCATCTGATATGGACAGTGGTAAATCATGCTGAAGGTGCACAATAGAAGGGGGCCTAGTACTGAGCCTTGTGGGAGTCCATGTCTAATAAAGTCTGAAGCGGAGGTTTTGCCATTAAGCATCACATACCGAGTCCTATCAAGCAAGTATGATTGGAATAATGAGACTGTCGAGGAATGGTTAAGTAGATAGACAGTTTCTGTAAAAGAATGGAATGATCCACAAGATCAAACACCTTTTTGAAGTCGAGAAAGACAAACTCCTGTCATTTTGTGATTGGTTTGTATTTGAAAGCCATGAACCACACATTCCTGATACTGCTGTGTGGCAGGAGTGATTAGATCAGAATCCAGACCTGAGTGTATGAAATAGTTTTTTTTCTCTCTGTGAACTGAGATGTGTGTGTGTGTGAGAAAGAGAGAGAGAGAGAGAGAGAGAGAGAGAGAGAGAGAATTTCACATGTTCTCAGATGTACAAAGAAAGCTTTATAACTTTCGATCCCAGGAATTTCACATGTTCTCAGATCTACAATGAAAACTTGATAACTGTTGATCCCTAGAAGTTCCATTTCACAGAGAAAATGGCGAAACTTCATCATCAAGCTCAGAAGTAGGAGGAAATTTAAAAACATGCAGCAAAAGCAATGTCGCAGAGCAGCAGCAGCAAGAATAGTAGCAGAAGTAGTAGTGTTTCCATCAGACTGTCAGAACTGAACTGTTTCAGCTTCATGGACAGTAGGTTAAAAAGCAAAATTTGTGGCATGCACTCTCACTCAGTTTTTTACTCATTTTTTCAGTATTTGATGGCAGATGCATACTACATGAATATGGTACTTGGGTTCAGATGCATACTACATGCATATGGTTTATAGTCTCATTCCAAGAAATTTTTGGTAAGTGGAGTCAAAACCAATATGAACTCCACTGGAAAAATCCCTTTTTACCGAAACGGCCCGAGAATCGAACTTGCAACCGTACAACCCTGTGATAACCAGAATCAGGAATCTGGGACTCTACCAACTATGAGCTATTCAGACCCACTATGGATTGTGTGTGTGTGTGTGTGTGTGTGTGTGTGTGTGTGTGTGTGTGTTTCAAAGGGGGAGATGGGGGAAACATTATGATGTTATGAGGTGTCTGTATTGTTTTTGACCTGTCCAGGTAGATGAAATTCATACTCGCAAGCTTAAGCACATTTCTGAACTCATTTCATTCATTGCTCTTAATTTCAGCCGGAGAAAAAATGGAATATGATTACTGTTCTGGACGAGTGGAGACGACATCTTTTCCATCAGCGCTTCCAGTTTGACACGACAGATATCATCAGATTGAAAGAAGACCCCCAGCCTACCATACAAGCCACTGCAGACTCCAGCTCCCCCAAAACCGTGGCGCTCAGCTTCACCAGTGACTGCTTATATCAAGCGTCAGTATTGAGCCATCTGCTGAAAAGTCAAACAGGGGTGAATGTAATAGTGGAATTTCTCACAGCACAAGCATCAGGGACTCAGGCATCTAAACTGCTGGACACAGCTGATATGGTGGTGATTTTTCTTATCGGACGACTATTTGACTTCTGTTCAGCACCGCACAGAGCTGCACATTGCTCTGTGCCGACAGAGAACAGTGAGTGTACAAGGGCATGTGAATATGTGCGGAAAGAAGCTGCTACCTCAAGTCATTTTTTGACAGATGGGAGGACTTTTCTGGTAGTCTGTATTGAATTGATCTTTACTGCTTTTTCTATGGAATTAAAGTAAAAATGTTGATTTTTTTTTTTGCACAGTTTTTTATGATGTCTTGTTTTTTGTTTGTTTGTTTAAGTTGTTGTTGTTGTTGTTGTTGCTGCTTGTTCATTTTTGAAGAAGATCGTGTAGGAGAAGGAGGGAAGGAGATGATGCTGAAGGTTCTGAGTTTGGTTGTGACATGTAATCCATCAATAGTTTTAAGGTCTTGCACTCAGCAAGGCTGTCATGACAGTGCCCTGCAAGCATGAAGCTGTAGGGTTTCGTTTCACTAACAGGAAAACAGTGGGGGTGAAAAAGAAAAAAATGATCAGAGAGTTGTTGTTATTTGAACGTCAGTACATGACTAATTGGTATGGAGCTGCATCTCCAGGATAAAGAAACTAAATGTTGGAGCATCTTTAGAGGATGTGAGTATTTGCCTCTGTACTCCTCCTCCTGTAACACTCGTGGGAGGAAAGAAAGGCAGGTTTTTTTGGGGGGGGGGGGTTGGGGGGGGGGGGGGGGTTGCTTGTTACAGCCAAGTCAGGATCCACGACTTCATCACCACGAATGTCTGTATGAAGTTTTGATTTTGTTAACTCATGTATCAAGGTTATGTTTTTAGGTGCCTCTTTCGAGTGGTTGGTTGGTTTCATTTTAGCATAGTTATGCAAATGAACTGAATTATGCAAACTTTATAGAACAATGCAATATGGCTGCAAGTTGAGTTAATTAAATTTTGGTGCTATCTCTGGTGCAGGCTGGCATGATATAGTTAGTGGATCCAAGATTTGTTCAATATGATTATTATGAATTTTCCCCTGAATCATGAACACTGTGATATTACTGTTTTGAAACTGATAACCATCGATGGATTATTTTATTTTGACAGAATAAATCAAGCTTTCTTATGGCATTAACATTGACTTTTCAGGATTTTATTTAGCATAACATGTTAAAAACCCAAACAAACCAACAAATAACAACTCCAACAATTTCCATGGGAAATCTTTCAACCCCTACCTGCTGTTACTTCCCAGAGGGAAATAGACTTAAAAGCAGGTTAAATCCGAAAAAATCTGTTTGATTTTTGTGCAGGTCTGTGCTCTCCCATGTGTACATCTGTGCATTGTTCAAGCAATGTAAATTCCAGTTGTTTCTTGTGCAAAGACTATTAATGTATGTAAAATGCTTAGAAAGGTTTATGTGTGTCTGTCTGACCTGTGTGTGTGCGCGCACATACACCTGCTTCGTTCTCTAATTGCCCGTCTGTATGTGTCTGTCTCGGGGCACTCCTACAGAGCAAGGAATGTCCCATCGTGTACCTGATTGAGGCACACCATGCCACACTGCTGCCAGTCTACTCCCGCCTCCTGCCCCACAGTATCAACCTTGCGGACAGACACTGGTTTGGTCTGGCCCGAGAGGCAGGCAAACTCAAGCAGAAGGAATCCTTCAAAGTCCAGCTCCCAGGTTTGGCTTTTGTCTTGAGTGCTGCATGATAGTGGCTGCCATTCACAAAGTGTTTCAATTTGGCTTTAGACAATTTTTCACAAAATAGTTTTCAGCTCATGTCAGGTGTGACAGGTGACCGTTCATTTAACATCACTGTGGACAGTTTAGCGGCCTCAGGGTTGCTGAGTTGATAAATATGGCTCAATTACCTATTTAGACTCCACAGGTATATCTGCAGACCTTTCAGACTACAGTGGCAGTGTATGAAATATGATAACTCTGGTCTTCAGAGTTTGTGTAGCTTTATGTATTCCGACTATGTAAAAACCTTTGCACACTGGTGCAAGAACACTCATTTAGACCTCTCTGTACTTTTAAGCACTCTGACCATGTAAAAAACTTTTGCAGGCCAGTGCAAAAACATTCATTTAGACCTTGGAGATCAAAAGCAATTTGAAGACCACACCCCAGTTCCATTCCACTCTTGGAAATTCATATTCTTTCCCACTTGAACACTGCAGACATAAATCTTGGAGTTGTATGTGATTCATCCAAGTTCCTGATGACGCACTATGGACTTTCCTCACCGCAGAGATCAAGTTTGATTTAGCCTCATATTGAAAAGACATCACCAGCTGCTTGACGTATAAGTGATTTTTGGCTGAACTGTGTTCTAAATTTCCATCCTTCAGAAGAATTTTTACTGATGGCTCCAAATTGAGGAGGAGGTTGCCTGTGCTGTGTTTTGCACAACCTCTCCCTCTCACAAAAGCCCCTGGCTCTCGGAAGACATCTCCATATCAAAACATAATGATTTCTTTATTTTGTTGGACCCCTTTCTGTTTTGGAGGCCATTGTTAGCTGGAACCTTAAACATCCTCAGCTGCTTAAATTGTTCGAACTGTACACCTGTCTGAAATCAGGTGGATGCAACATACGTTTTGCTTGGGTTCCTGGTCATGTGGGCGTAAGAGGCAATGAGGTGGTTGATAAACTTGCCAAGAATGCCACAAAGAGTTGTGCAGATCGTCTGTCCCTCACATGGATCTGGAGTCCAATGCTCAGGCTTATATCAAAGACTTCTGGTAAGAGAAATGGAACTCTTAGATGTATAACAAACTCTGAAAGAGTTTTTATCATGTTCCAGGGTGGCTGTAAAAAAAAAAAAAAAAAAAAAAAAAACCAGGTGCGCAGGCTTCTACTTTTACCCCCAATCCACATCTTTTAAAAACTAAGAATCTGCATCGAGCATTCTGTATCGTCCCACTTATCTTGAGATATGTTCTTCTAGAATGATGGGATTTGTCTGATGTCAGACACAAACTCTTACGGCAGACTCCATGAAAACCTTGCTCAGAGATGTCCCACCTATTTTGATTTTTGAATTTTTTTTAAAAGATCAGCGTTTTCTAACTGATCTAAAATTTTAAGGAAAAAAGGTTTTAATGAAATTTCTCACGTTTTCAGAGAGTGTCTTTTCACAAGTTGTGTGGATGTGCGTGTTTTTTTTTTATGATTTGAGAGTTGGCTTCAATGCAGTGACAATCTTGATATGGCCCGTTGCTGTCGAATGGGCTTTAAGCTCCATTATCTATCTGCAGAAAACCTCAGAAATGTTCATAGATTTTAGGACGAAACTGTCCATTGTATCAATCTTTGAATGGAAAGGATGAAAGTTGAGGGAGTATAATTTCTCTGGGACAGTCATTAATGAAAAGTTAGATTTTAATGTGAGTCTTTTTCATGAGGAAAACTCTTCTAGAATATATTGCCTGCAAAATGAAAATAAACTCATGACGTTAGCAGAAAACTTTTTGCAGAGATTAAGCAGATCTTTATGAAGTCAGTCTGAACTTTTCTCAGGTTTTTGCTGTTGTTGTTGTTGGCAGCTTGAATATACAAAAGCAAGAATGTGCTGAACAGAGCAGTGAATGCATACAGCAGGACAGTAGGAGTGAAACAAGATAATTTGAATGTACTGCATGAGTGGTGAATGAAGGATGCAAAATATTTCAGCAGTGCCGGTTTTCTGGCTGGAACTGGTAAGAAATTGCTTTGTCATGTAGACCAGTTTGAAAAAATATAGTCTATTATGAACAGAAGAATCAAAAAGGAGTACATATGCAGTATCCATGTTTCATTCCATCTTATTTCAGTGCATTCTTATTGAGAAAATTACACAGCAGAAGGTACACCTGACTTCCATGTTTTGTCCAAAATGAGAAATGCAGTACAGACACTAAGTAAATATGGACACAGCTTAGTGCAGAACACAGTTTTTGTCCAATCAATGTGGCCGCCTACCTTAAAGTTATGTTTGGCATAATCATTTGTTTTGTTTTTTTTTTCTTGGTTTGAAAATGCATAGACTAGCTTGTGAAAGTGTGCCAGCACATATAGCTATCAAACTTAGATCACAACATCATGATACATGTGTGTGTGTATGTGTGTGAGAGAGAGAGAGAGAAAGACAGTGTGTGTGTGTATGTGTGTGTGTGTGTGTGTGTGTGTGTGTGTGTGTATGTGTGTGTGTGTGTGTGTGTGTTTTTCACATATCATGCATGCAGATTCACACATGAAAGGATACTTGATTTGTGGTAAGAACAGAACTTCAAAGGCTATGGCAGAGGCAGCCAAATAGAATTCCAGCCAGATCAGGTGAAGAAAGAAAAAAAAGTTAAGTGTAACTGGCTTAGATTTCCCAAGTTAGAGCAGGTGCCTAAGAGCTACATGGGTAGGACATCCAGCTAAAGGCGATGGCCTTGAGATGCTCAAACATCTAAGGTGTCAGGTTCACATCCTGGCAGAGCCAGAAAGTATTTCTGACAGGATCAGCACCTGAACAGCTACTAGGAGTCTTGATCTGGACACGGTCTGGGTTTCCCTTCATCCCTCCTTCCCCCCCCCCCCCCCCCCCCCCCCCCCCCCCCCCCCCCCCCCCCCCCCCCACCTCCCTCTCCTGCTCTTGGAGTCCAAGGAACCCATGACAGAAATACTTGCACACCCACACATACAGACATAGAGAAAGACAGAGACGTATATGCATAAGCACACTCATTCAGTGTTTATATTCATGTGCTCAACTGTAATCTGCCAGAGAATTGATGTTCTTTTTGCCCACATGGATATATTGCACGTAACAACACACACATACACACTCACAGTGCCTGTGCTTGTAGACAATGATGGTTGGAAGGGGTGGTGTTTGAGGGAGGAAGTGTGTGTGTATGGGAACAAAGTTCACACAGTTTTGTGTTGTATAGTCTTTGTATAACAGTTATCAGGGCAGCTATACTGCTGCTGCTGCAGTGTCATGGGTGGACGAAAACAGGAAGGGGTAGAAGCTGGGGGTAGATGGACAGGATTTATGTGCTGTGCGAAGCCGAGCACTAATGCTAGTAAGCTATACCCACTTGCATTCAAAGGTGTATAACATGTTGAAAAAAAAAAAAAAAGAAAAAGGAAAAAAAGAATTTAAGGTTTTTTTTTTTTTTTTTTTCAGATTACATTTTCAGCAGTATTCATCCAGAATTATTCACAATTCATCAGTACACATTCATTAAAATCCCCAAGTTGTACATCCGCAGAACTTCCCAAATCACACATCTGTTGATACTGATGAATTACAAGTCATAACAACTATTGAGTTTAACAAGTTTTACCTGCCTATTGAGGTTTACAATGTGAATATTCAAAGAAATACATCAGTTGTATGCCCATTCTGGTTATCAGATTATGTACTCATTGAGGTTCACAGATTGCATACGCATTGGAATTCCCGATTTTTTTTTTTTTTTTTTTTTTAATCTTGAAGTAACTTGCACACCCCATGAAGGGGTCAAGTCACAATACTCACCAGCTAATTGTAAACGCCCATTGAGGTTTACCACCCATTCAAATACTCAAGTTCCCATTAAGGTGTTGATAACTGCTGACTCATGTTGCTGGTGTTGTGCAGATGGGATGGAGATGCGCGTGTATTGCACCGGTCAGGAGTACATGGGGGGTGCTGACCGCTGCCATAGACGTGGCAGATAAGCTGGTCAACGGTAAGAGTGATGCTGCTGCATCTCTTATTCCATGAAATAAACAAGATTACAAACCTTCATGATGTACCCTTCAGAGAAAATGAAATGAAAAAAAAAACAATCTTCACTCTACCCTAGATAAAAATTAGGAGAGGAGTGGGGTGGGTTACAATCATGAGAATAGAGGCTGGTCTCATGGCCCCCTTATCATATACATATTTTTTTTCTTTATGGCATTTCAGAGGGAAAAAGAAGAAAAAAAAAATATGGAAATGCCACCAGCATTTTTTTAAACCAATATTGCTCATCAGTGTGTGTGGGAAGTAGCTTGGATTTTTACCCAACCTCTCACCTCTGCACCTTGCCACTTTACCCGCTCACCTCAGTTCCATCTGCTTGTCAACACACCTTATTAGCATATGTATTTTCTTCGCTAAATGACAAAAAGTTTTGCTGCTTCGCACCCACCCAACCTCCGTCTTGCTCATCAAATGCAGCCTCAGTGCTATATCAGGATAAGTTTTGCTGTGAAAGAAGGTCATTTCTGTACAATAGACCATTCTCTTTGCTAAATTGCATGTATGTGTCTATGTAAATATGTAGAGGTATACATAGCACTCTGATTTTGCACCTTTCATAGCTGTGTTAAATCTAGTAAATTTGATGAAGATAGATAGAGAAAAGATGTTTTACATACACAAGTGCACACATGCGTGAGTGTTCATATGTGCGTTTCAGGCATGTGTGTGTGTATGTGTGGGGGCGGGAAATGGGATGGAGGGAAGGCAATGGTGGATGGTGAAGGGAGGTATTTCATGTCTGTGTGTGTGTGTGTGTGTGCGTGTGTGTGTGTGTGTGTGTGTGTGTGTGTGTGTGTGTGTGTGTGTGTGTGTGTGTGTGTGTGTGTGTGTGTGTGTGTGTGTGTGTGTGTGTGTGTGTGTGTGTATGTGTGTGTGTGTGTGTGTGTGTATGTGTGTGTGTGTGTGTGTGTGTGTGTGTGTGTGAGAGAGAGAGTGAAAGGAGGGGGTTGGCAAGGGAGAAGACCACTGATGAGGAGGGAGGGAAGCAGGAAGGTGAATGCAGTTCTGTTCAGTTGATGCACCATTGTGGAGTGTGCTTTGATTTCCAGCAGCGCCAGTGGTGACAGTGGCATCCCAACCAACATCATCAACCTGGCCAGAGCCAAGAGTCTGGGTGAACCAGGGACAGAACCAGCACAACAGGTCAGGACAGTTTGCTTGTCACGATTCAATCATGAATGGCATATTTTTCGCCTTCAATTGAAGGATGCAGTTGGTGACTCTTACAGTGTTACGAATGATTGAAAGGTTGACATAAGGAAATCTGGGATGTAAGCATGAACACTTTAATGGTCAATAAGAGAGACTGCAATGGGACTCTTCCAAGCACACTTAAGTCACTGTTCTTGTTTTTTGCATGCCACTGTGGCCTGAAGAACAAGGGATAGAAGTGCATTGCTTACCCATTGATCTTCTGCTCTTTGCATTTGTTAGGTGGTTTTGTTACCTTTTTTATCACTTCTTGAGTTAATAGATAATCTTCCTTTTTTTTATTTAGTGAATGGACATTTCTTTTTATTTGGGTGTGTCATCCTTTTGGGAGGAGGAGACATGTTTGGGGCAAAGGAGGACTGGGGTAGGTGAATGCGGTGTGTGTGTGTGTGTGTGTGTGTGTGTGTGTGTGTGTGCGTGTGTGTGTGTGTGTGTGTGTTCACTGCAGATGAAACAGTTGGTCACCAACAGTATAGTTTTCTTTGGGATGGCATCGAAGTGTGAAGGGGAGACAAGGGAGGGATGACCTTTCAGTTTTAAATCATTTTCCCACCTTATGAGAAATTCTGCACTCAGAATCCCCCCCCCCCCCCCTCCTGTATTACTGTTTCTGTCTTTGCTGGTATCCTGTCTGTTTTTTCTTTGTTTCTATCTTTCTCATAGTTTTTCTTCCCTCGGCATCTTTGTTCATACAGACACCATTCCTGATTCCTTAGGATCTGTCTAGAGAGCTGTACTCTGCCTGTGTGGCAGTGTGATTTGCATAGGCATGGAGATGGGCACTAGCTTCAAATGCAAGGAGTAACATCATCTGTACTCTTTCAGGTTTTTAGAAATTCTTTTTTGATGGTTTTCTTTTAAAATATCTGGAGGTAAGAAACAAGGCATCTCTAGCGCTTGCTCAGATTTATGTTTCTGACCTGCCTAGTGCTGCAATCCATACGCAGTTTCAACCTTTGAATCCTCAGACTCTAGAACTATGGGCGGGTGAAAAAACCTACGATCTTGTTGACTGTGTAACCCACGTTCTAGTTTCATGCTGTGTCAGTTCACTTGATGTGTTTTTGTCTTCTTGTAGGACTCATGGGAATGGCTGTAATGTGATGCCGGCTGCAGAAATGTCTTCACTTCTATTAAAAAATGACATCAAAGAGTCAACATCGAATTGATTCTGAATCAGAAAGCGTAGCGTAGTTTGAACGCTCCCTGGTACTGACTCTTAAAGCAGGAACATGAAAATGTTGGCAGTTGGCAGTCAGTAATAACTATCAAAGCACACAGAAATCATCCCTTACTAAAGTGTGTGGTACAAAGGACAAGCTTTTGAGCAAAGTTTGTTTTCTGTGAACTATTTTTGACAGAAATCTGATCAGGCTTTATGAGATGATGATTGTCAGTATCGTATCGAAACTGTCAACCATCAATCAAAAGCAGATTCCAAAAAGTCTGCATCTATCTAGAAATAGCTTTGTTGATTGTAAGATCTGTCTAGAAATGCTTTACCTGTAAAGGAAAGAAAAAAAGAAAGACTGCTCAGTGTTGACCAAAGATCAAAAGTGTAAGGTTAAGAAGCAGTGTTTTAAGGTCCATGCCAGTGCACTAAGAGTAATGATATCAGGCAATTCAGGGCATTTCCTAACAGACAGGCACCTCCTTTTCACAATCCCTTCTCACAATCTCACATCAGACACACATCAGTAGCAGCTGATGTATCTCCATGTAGTTCACACAAGAAATTATCTGAGCATCTGTTTTGTTACTGTTAAACATGGCGAATATTCAATGGTACCTGAATGCCTTTTCCTGCATTTCAGCTGCGTCTGGTACCAGTATCTGCATTAAACAAAGAAACAACCCGCAAGCAGACCCTGACAGCCACCAAGGGCAGGACCGGCAATGCACTCAGAGGATAAAACAACAGCTAGAGCTGAAGCAGTCCTCAGCTTGTCAACTGCTATGACCAGCCTGGACGGTTGTGGTTTGATGACAAACATGCCACCGCCTTTTTTTTTTTATGTATTTTTCTTACTTTTTATTTGACAGATGGGGAGAGTGCAGGTACACATGCATGTATGTGTGTGTGTTTTTGTGACAGAGAGAGAGGGGAGTGGGGGAGGGGATTGAGATAGCAACAGAAAGAGAGAGGGTGTCTGAGAGAGAGAGTAGAAACGCATATAACAGTAATACTCACATCCGTGCATATGGTTTCTCTCTCCTCTCTCTTTTCTCTCTCTCTCTCTCTCTCTCTCTCTCTCTCTCTCTCTGCACCCTTACCCCGCACTCCCTTCGCTCCTGCATCTCTCTCCCTGTCTGTATGACTGGCTGGCTGTCTCTCTCTCTCTCTCTCTCTCTCTCTCTCTCTCTCTCTCTCTCTCTCTCTCTCTCTCTCTCTCTCACTCTCTACTTTTTTTTTTTTTTAATATAATCCTGTATTGTATTGTAGTTCTAGTCACTTTTTGCATGCTTCCTTTGTTACTCATCTTATTTTATGTTGTTGACCCTACTCAGGGTGAGGACTGGATGTAAAAAAAGCACATCAGTGCTTATCTATTATCCTCGTAAATAAAGAATTTTGCCTTGCCTTCTCTCTCTCTCTCTCTCTCTCTCTCTCTCATTCTCTCTCTCTCTCTCTCTCTCTCTCTCTCTTTCTCTCTCTCTCACACACACACACACACAAACATTCTTGCATCATCACACACATGCCTGGCCAGCAACTGATCGTGTGCATGCAGGGTTAAGTGGCCGCTGGGTTCCCTCGTTGTCAGTGTGTACCTGACCATTGGATACCACTTCATTGTGAAAGGCAACAATCGACCTTTTGCAGCAAATCTGGGGAGATAGAGAGGAGAGAGAATGCCGAAGCTACCATAACTGTGAAAGTTGCATCTGTGTGAGTGGATGGGGTGGGAGGGGAAGGGGGAAGGATTCATACATGGAAGGGTAGGTGGGGAGGAGACTTTTTTTTTCTCTCTTTTTTTTTTTTCACCGTGCAAAGTCTTGCAAAAAGTTAAACAAAAAAAATGTTTTAGAAAATGATACATCTTTGTGCAACATTGAAATTGCAGACAATTCATCATTGTGAGCTGAGCAGTCTATTTATCTTGCCAAAGGTGGTGAATGCAGGAGTGAAATCTGTGGGGGGGGTGGGGGGGGGGGGGTCTTTGACAGCTGCTTTCTGTGCATTTGATACTGCAATATTTCAATAATTAAAAATGTGTGCCTTTGATATTTCTAACACACAAGACGGTTTTACCATTGGAATAGGGTGAAACAAACAAACAAAAGCTAGTGAACAAAAAGGAGCTCAGAATTGACAGCTACCCCTATCCCCTCCATGTAGGATAAGGATGGGCTGAAGGGGTGGATGAGTTTGAGGGTGAAAGAAACTGTTTTTACATGTGCTTAAATAGAGAAACTGTATATCTATAATATCTGTATGTATTTGTGTTTTGAGACTGAGCATTATTTTGGTTTTTAGATTAAAAGAGAGACAGAGAGAGAGAGAAAGAGATTGCAGTTTGTCTATGTGAAGTAACTGTTTGAGAAAGGAACTAAAAGCAAACTGTGATACCTGTTTGGTTTTCTTAGCAGTGCAGTGGTAACTGTATGAAGTTGTTGTGATGTAATGGTGATTGCAATTTGGACCATATGACAACACAATATTATGAGCTTCCTCTTTTTTTCAGTCACTTTTACTTGCCTTGCTTCTTTATTGTTTCTTGTGTATACAACTGTGTTGCTTTTTTTTAACTGAAGTGGGTTGTTTTTTTTTTTTTTTTTTTTTTTTTTTTTTAATACGAACCATTCGATAAATTCTTTAAGGTATGATGTAGATTAGTTTGTCAAAATGAATTGGAACTCAAACAGATAATCAAACAATAATTAAAAAGCAAAACAAGGGAAAAGGGGGGACAACAATACACACACACACACACACACACACACACACACACACACACACACACACACACACACACTCTCTCTCTCTCTCTCTCTCTCTCTCTCTCTCTCTCTCTCTCTCTCTCTCTCTCTCTCAAAAAAGATTAATACTAAGCAGTACAGTGGAAATGCAGCTGTTATTTCAGTCCATTTTCAAGAATAATTCTTTTTATATTATGTTTGTTAATCCCAGTTATACATATACGATCTGCACCTAAATTCACACACTAATGGAAACAAAGACCACTGTTCTCTACACACCAGCGCACAACAAAGCTATGATTATATCCATGGATGTGTTGTAGTCAGTAAGTTTTTACCACCCATTCTATTCTAGTTTCAAGGTGGCATAAAGCAGTTTAAGTAAGGAAAAAAAAATGCCTTCTTCGCCTACTCTTGTTTTTTTTTCTTCAGTCTTTCTTCTAGATTGTCTTTTTTTTTTTTTTGTACAATTTTTTAATGCATGCAACACCTAAGATTTGTCTGGTTTGGGTAAAAATGTCCACTGGAAAACAATGTGGGATAATGTGAAGGATTTTGAAGCTGATATTCTTCTAAGAGGTGTTAAAATTCCTTTAGTCCATAGTCTGCATAGTTGCTTTATTTGCATGAACTTTTTCAGTGTGATTTATCTCTGCTCTGTGCTGTCAGTATGATCTATGTAGTAAACCATATTTCTAACATCTTGAGTTGGTGAGGGGAGGGATGTTTCTATTCCATTTTAAGATGTGGCAAATATTTTTAGGTTGTTATTTTGTTTTGCATTGTCTGTAGGGTATGTGTTCTCACAAAAATCACATTCAGTCCTAAAATTCTGTGAAACAAATTTGAAACATGTAATATTTATTAAAAAGTTTCCCTATGCCCATTTTGGGAGGTTTCTGTGTCATCAGTGAGTAGGGCAGTTTTATGTGCATTATGATTAGTACCCGGTACTTTGTCTGCTTGTTCATATGTGCCAACATATTGGTACATAAAACAATGAGATATAGTGATATGAGATCTCCCTTCAAGAATACCCATCTGATTTTGAACCACTTTGATTTCTGCCCATTTACAGTTACAATGTAACATTTCTATACAAATGTTCAGTCCCCAATTTATATACTGAAAAGCTCTGGCAATGCTTATCATCAATTCCCAGTTAACTGTGTCAATGGTTTTTTGAAAATAGTCTGTCTCCCAAGTGTAAATCCCATTCACCCGTATGGTCTTGTATGGATTAAATTTGGTAGGTATGATTTTGTTTCCTTTTAGAATACAAATAATAACCATTTGTGCCTTTTAGTTTATACTCCTTTTTTTCTGTCCAAATTTGTTAAGTGACCTGTACATGACCCCTTTATTATTAGTTTTCAGAAAATGTAGAAAATTCATGTGTGTATTTTTTCTTTTCCAGGACTGTTTTCATATATTCAAGCACTGCAATGGCTACTTTTGATGTAATTTTCCCTTCTAGGCTATTGACTTTGTTTTAAGTATTGGCAGATAGTGAACTACTTCATTTATGTTGCATTCTTCAACTTTGTCTTGTTTTAAGTAAATGATGGTTGTAGCTGTTTAATTCACCAGATGATGTCTTTGGTATATGAGTCATTCCCATGTTCATCCAATATTTTAATTGTTTGTTTGCATAATTTCATTTTTCCCATTCAAAAGGCAGTTGAAGACAAGATCAACTCCTGTCTGAATTCTAGCAGGGCAGCATTCATTTTGTTTACTCTGATGGGTGGTATTTTTTTTCATTCTATAGTTAAGTTCTCGTATATCATAAAAAGATTTTTTTCCTTTTTTTTTCTTCTCTCTTTCCAAGTCATTTATTTCTGTAAATGAGTTTTGAAGTTTCCTCAAATCATGTTGTTTGTTTTATTTTTATTTTTAAAAGTGGAGCATTTTAGTGTTTTTTGATCATTTTTTTTTCATTAGTAGAAAATCCAGGACACAGTTCTTATGATATTGTAGAATCTGTTTGACCTAGACATGCTTGATCAAAGGGTGTGTTTGCTCAATACTCTTTAGTAGAAAATCCAGGAACAGTTAGTACGATATTGTAAAATCTATTTGAACTACACATGCTTGTTCAGATCATTTTTTCTTTTTTTTTTTTTTTTTTATTGTACTCCACTGTGTCTTACCTTATCTTTACGATGCCTTTAATGATGTTCCTAATTTCAGATACATGCTTGAAAATATTTTTATAATGAGAAGTTAAACTCCCAAAATTATTTGATTTCTTTTCAGCTGTGTTCTTACATTTTAGAACAAGCATAAAATGGGCTGTTCTGTAGTCTGAGATTATTTCATAGCTTGCAGTATCAGACACCAGAAGTCCACCTGTCAGACAGAAGTCTTACCAGTGTTGTTGTATTTCACATTTAAGATAGAAGTGTAACCAGCTTTGTTGGTATTGGCTGGGATCTTCTCCATATGGATTGCCTTTTGCGATGAAACTGGATAAAAATGTTTGCAATACCCAAAGAGTCCATCATGTAATTTACTTTTCCTCTAGTCTTTAGAGTATAAATGTGTGTAAAATTATCAAAGTGCTGAGGTTCAGTACTAAATTTCAGTCTCCAGCAAAATCTTGAATGTGGTATTTCCAGTATGTTTTCCTTGGTTGTATTCAGGATCATTCCAACAAAGGTCTTAAAAGTTTATAAGAAAATATTCTTTTTTCATGAAGTTGTATGAAACAAACGCATCATTTCCATTTACATTTTTGAACACTTGTGTATTTTAAAATCAAAGCTGTTATTGAATAGGATTAGCACACCTTGGGTTGTTAGTATGGGTTGCAAAATAGCACTGGTAATCCAGTTCTTCTCAATATAACTAATCCCACATCAGGATTTTGATGTGTATCTTGAAGTTGAAAATATTACACTTCTTTGCCTTAAGAAACTGAAGACTTCTATCTCCTTTCTTAAATTTCCAAGTCCTCAACAGTTTACAACACATATTGAACTGTTTCCTATCATCATGCTGCCCGTTTATGGGGAATATCCATTGATAAGTGTGTGCGTTTAGTCATGACCCAGCATTATCAGTTTGAATGCCAATGCTTTTCATAGCAGTCTGGACAGGCCCAGCAGTGTGTTATCCATCAGCTGTGCAGCAGATACAGACATCAGTGTTACAGACAAAGAAACTCACTGCAGTGCAATTATGAATAGTGAACACTAAAGACGTGCTCAGCACCTGTGACTTAAGTTTTACAGCTGATCATCAAACACCAGTTATATATGCCTGACTTCATGTTCACTGAAAAGGATCACTCTCGTTTGAAAGATGGTTACCTTAAAAGAAAGAAAGGGGGAAAAGAAACACACACACTCTCTTTGTATCTGGTTGCCATCCCTAGTTCCTTCTGCAGCATGCTAAACTCAAAACAATTGTGTGCTAGATGCAGAAAAACTGGGAGGAAATGGGGGGGGGGGGGGGGGGGGGGGGGGGGGGGGGGGGAACGCATATTGATTGGGTTTACCAACAGCCCATTTTCAATTGAAACATTCCATATTTGCAATTGCTGCATTGTCTGTTGTCATATTCCCAGTTCAAACTGCATTGATGAACAAGTGGAGAGTGCATAAGGAAGCGGTCATCTATGTTTCTGTTTGCATGGCCCGTTCTCCAGTGTTGGATCTATGCAACTTTTCTGCTTATTAAGTTTTATGGTTATGAATTACAGCATGCTAGTTTTTATCAAAATTTCCTCTTTATGTGATTATTTGGCATGTGTGTGTGTAAGAGAGAGAGTGTGTGTGTGTGTGTGTGTGTGTGTGTGTGTGTGTGTGTGTGTGTGTGTGTGTGTGATATGCTGTTGTCCTTTTTTCTTGTTCATCTGCCTTTTTTTTTATATTCTTGAACATCTTTACTCTTTCTTTATCTTGTTATTTTTACATCATAATACAGGATTCCCACAGATTCATGGATCTCATACACCACTTTTTCATTCTGTTGTACTGGCTGTGAATGTAAGTTAAAACAAAAATGGGGAAAAAAAAAAAGATTCTGCTTTGTATGTATTTTTGATGCATTCAAATATTTTGAACAGATTTGATTATGTGGCTATTTTTTTTTTTTATTTATTTTTTTTTTTTTTATCAATTTAGATCTGATTGTAAAGATATGAATGCCTGGCCCACCTGTCGTAGGCTTATCTGATCCATTTATACCTAGTGTGAACCTGTTTTGAAAGGAGTGATGCTATTTTCTTTAACATGGTGACGGCCCTAAATTAATGATAATGGGTCCACTGTTATCAGTTGTTCTTGTTAAAATGGAAAATCAACTGGAAATTGATGATCTAAAGTACTGTGTGTGGTCTGTACTATGGTTTCTCTGTTAGTTTTCTCATTCTTTTCTTTTTTTTTTTATTTAGTAGTTGTGTATGTTGTTTTTGATTTGTTTCATCCAGGATGTAGCCTTATTTTTAGCAAGGTAGGAGAAATGAATGACAACTAATGAATTAAGGCACCACTTTGCCTGTTTGTGATACTATCATCAGAAGCCATCCAGTTATGTTGCTTTCAGGGAGAGAATTGCTAACATATTCATCACTACCTCATTTACTTGTGGGTTTTTTTTTTTTCTTTATAATACTAGTTGTATTTGCGTTGATTGATATTAAAAGGCCTCATCTTTGGTCAAGTGTTTTCAGTCTGATCTATTGAATTGCTCATGTATGTGATACAGAAAGATATGATGTATGCGTGAGAGGGGTACAGCACTTCAGTATGCATGTAAGGGGGGAATGGTGCGTATATACATTGAGTATGTGTTTGATTTAGATCATCCTTCCATCAGCCCAGCTTGAAGATACCTTGCAGCTCAACATAATCAGCAAAGCTGAAGTCAGCATATGAGCGATGGCCGCTTTCATTTGTTTCTTGGTTCCAGCAATGGGTGTTCCCGCACCGTTTTGCTCATAGATCCATTCCCACCAACTTTAAGCCAGCTAGCAGCAGTGTCAGTTGAGCTGGTTCCATGACGACCTGATATTTCCAATAGATCCCTGGGACCTGGGACTCTATCTTTGCGCAGCACGTTAAAAAACCAAATGGTCCCTTTCCTTTGATTTTAATCTGTCTACTTGGAACCACCTGGCTGATACTTTGAGTGAAAGATAAAAGAAAATGAGAAAAATCAACGTTCAGACCCAATAAAAGTACTCAACACAATCCAGTTGTGACAGTCTATAAATACTCGACTCCATAAGCAAGGCCGTGGCGCATTATTATTTGGTGTGTAGGCAGTCTCCTCCCATTCAGTGCTTTTCTGGCGCCTGTCCCTATGGCCAGCAATAGACATGCGGCTGCACACCACAAAATTAATGAGCCAAGGCCCTGCTTAAAGAGTCAAGAATCTATATTGAGTGTCTTGTGAATCTTTATTGTGTCAGAAAATTGATATACCATCTTTTTCTTTGATATGCTTATCAAGGTACATGCCAAGTAGTTCCAAGCAAACGGATTAAAATGAAAGGAATGGGAGTATTCAAGTGAAACCGCCTGGCGCGAAGATCAACTCACGGGTGAGTGCGAAAGCCTGATTCTAGGTAAAGTGGTAGCTCATGCGTTTCTAGATCAAGTGTAATTTACTTGGGAGAAATACCTGAAAACAAGTAACATGAATGATGGCGCGTTGTTCATTTGATCTATCATCAGTTTGAAATCGTTTTTTTTTTGTTTGGTTGTTTTTTGCTGAAATATGCTACACCTGAAAATGCTTGCATAGATGATATAGCAATTTGGTGCAGACTCCTGACTTCAGCGTGTGGCCAGTAGACTTGAATCGTTTTGCTTGCTTTATGTCCTTTTTTCCGATTTTTGATTGTTATTCGTGTGTTTTTCTTCGTTCTTGTTAAAATTATACTTAATTTTCACAGTGCGAACAAGTATGACCTTGATTTCCCCCCATCCACCCCATCTCCTTCCAGCAAGACAGATTTTTTTTTCCGTTTCTGTTGTGGGTCCCAGTTCAGAAACTTGGCTGAACCTTTCATCCACCACTCTGTCAGCTCCAGTAGACACCACAGTCTCTATGGGCTAACCTCCCCTCCCCTGCCACCCGGCTGTCCGAGTGTCTCAGTGTCCCAGAGCAGTTCCCAGGACATAGCTCCTTTAGACAGCCTGACTGGGAGTAGTTCAGCCCTCATGATGATCTGGTACAGGCCTTTCCACCTGACCTTGCGGCCGATGACAATGAAGACAATGTTTCTCTCTTATCACTAGACAAGGACTACGATCTCACCTAGACCAAATAACGGGTCGTTTCAGACACTGACCCAGTAGAAGTGGAGAAGACCCTGCTTGACTGGGTTGTTTGGTCTGTCTCTACCTCTCCATCCACCCTCGAGCCACTCGACCAGCAGCAGTGTGAATCGAGTTCCACAAGAGCCTCCCCAAGGCTCATGGTACCCAACAACGAAAGCAGAATCTCCTTGGCAGAACTGCTTAGACTGCCCAGGGATTGGAGACCAGACCTCTGTCAGTTAGGGATTCTTTTACACCAGGAGCTTCTCTGTTGAACATTTTTTATGGACCCATGCAAGAGTGATGTGTGGTCCTCATACCTACTATACCATCAAACCTACAAGAAAAGTCACATATACTTGAAACTTCTTGCCAGAAAGCAGTGGTTTTAGGCGTTTCTAAGAAAGCTCTTCTTCGACTCTACAAAAGTCTGGTCCTCTCCAAACAGGACTGTGGCTGTATTGTGTATGATCTTCAAGAACTTTCTGCCTCAAAAAAACTAGATCCCGTCCATGTTCAAGAGCTTCGATTCTCTGTGGGGGTGTTCCGCACCAGCCCTGTATAGCGCTGGGAAACTATCGCTCATCAACCTCTAGCAGAACTATTTTCAAGTATTGGTCGAACCTTTTCTCTGAACGCCAAAACCCATGCTTGATTGTATTTTTTACCCACAATTCCTCTAGAGATTTGAAGACAACCTAAATTCTGTTCCACCCGTTTAAATTCGCGTTTTCCACCCATCTGAACCGTGCAGAGATCTAGGAAACGTGTGTTATTTGTCTTGAGTTGCTGACGACGCACCATGCACTTTCCACGCCTCGAAGACCCGTCTTGATCTGGCCTATCTCCGAGACAGCGCCAGCTTTCTGGAAAGAAGACCTTTCTTTTCTGAATTCATTCCAAATATCCCTGCGTCTTGCTCAGCAGCTTTCCCTTAGAAATGTAGTTAACTCATTCCCTCAAGCAGCTCCATCTTCACTGTTGAGCTGGCCGCCTTGGTCATGGCACTTCAGATGGTGTCTAAATCTAAACGAACTATTCTCTGACTCCCCTGTCGTTTGGGGTTAAAGGGGGGGGGGGGGGGGGGGGGGGGGGGGGGGGGGTGCATTGCAAGCCAAAATGTTGGGGTGAGAGTACATTGCAAGCCAAAATGTCGAGCTCCCGTAACTCCTGAATTGGAACCGTCAGCTGCCTGAACTCTGATGGTTACAACATAGTTTTTACATGGGTTTCTCGGTCATGTCAGCACGGAGGTTGATCGACTTGCTGTGAACGCTTTGAAAAAAAAAAATCACTCACACTGAGCTGAAACCTAACAAAACTTTGTCATTTGTCAACACCTGTGTGTGTTTGTGTGTGTGTGTGTGTGTGCGTGCGTGTGCGTGCGTGCATGTGCCTATGTGCCTACGCGCGCGCGTGCGTGTGTGCCTGCGCGCGCGTGTGCGCGCGCGTGTGTGTGTGTGTGTGTGTGTGTGTGTGTGAGAGAGAGAGAGAGAGAGAGCTTGTGGTGTGTGCATATATGCGCACACACGCATTTGTGTGCTAGTGCCTGTAAAGCGAGAATATGTGTGCGTGCATGTGTGTGTATGCATGTGTGTGTGGTACGCATTCAACTTAACGCGCGCGTGCGCGCGCGCGCACACACACACACACACACACACACACACACACACACACACACATCTTAATAGATAAAGTGAATACAATACATATGTAGATGTCTCCGTAATTTTATTTCAAGGTTGTCTCAAGGCACACAAGCAGCGTGTGCATACCGTTTGCAGGGAAAGAAAATAGGCAGGGGTCGAAAGAATCGACGTTTACGGGCAGCACCAACCAGGGGACACGACATTTCCGTAGAGTCTGGGTTGACCCGTGTCCTCCTTGAAGAGCTCGCTGGGGAAAGGCACCAGTCTCTTCTCTTCCTTCTCCAGGAATGTCTTGAGTTCCTGGATGGACGCGTTGTACGAAGCGTTGTTGAAGAGGTTGTTGCGTTCGTAGGGGTCTTCGCGCACGTTGAACAGCTGCCAGCTGCGGGGAAAAAAAAAAAAAGAAAAAAAAGGTCACCGCACAGAAATGGACATCGGGTCGGTAGCTTTACCACACAGAGAGTGAAGGCAGTGAATATCCGGTCATTTCATTCACCAATCAGATGATGTTACAATGCCTGGTGCACGGGAAAATATAATGCCTCAACATGGAAAGAAAAGATTTCCTTCTAAGCATTTATTTATAGCCCCTCAAACATGTTAAAACAAATGTTGTTGTAGTATGAGAGGATCAGAGAGATTTGAAAAGGAAAGAAGCTAAGTCAGAAATTAGGTTGTTAAAATTCTGTTCTTACTTTTCATCTCTCTCTCTCTCTCTCTCTCTCTCTCTCTCTCTCTCTCTCTCACACACACACACACACACACACACGCGCGCGCGCGCGCGCACACGTATAACATATTATGTGTCAGGCTACGCCATTTGACGAATCTTATAAACAAACTTAATGGTGACTGGTACCCGATAAGCCCGTAATTTCTCTGTTGCGAAAGCCTTCGCCTAGCAGGAAGTATTTGCATTAACTTGCTTCCGCATGGTCATGGATATCTACAGCAACTAGACGTTCATTCTCGCTCATCCCACGCTCACCAACAATTCGCAGAAACAAACACAGAGACACACAGACCGACAGACTTGGAAGCCCCCCCCCCCCCCCCCCACACACACACACACACACACATACACACACGCGCGCGCGCAAGCACGCACACATGCATGCACGCAATTAGTCTGTCTTGAGACCATTATCTGCAACGTGTGCATAAGCACACGTGGTTGCTATCTTTTTCTTTATTTGTAGCCCCTAGAAGGCTTATAACCGACTAGGAAATGTGGTATTCCAAGGATCGTCTTAATCTGGGTTTTCGAGGTCATCTCCCTCTCTTTAGAAAATGGTTTCTGGCTGATCAGCACTTTCAAGTCCATATCGGCACCACGCTGTCTGGCATCCACGAGCAGGAGTTCGGTGTACCCCAGCGGAGCATCTTGCTTTCTGCTCTCTTCAGCATCAAATTGAAAAGCATTATCAGCTCCTTAAACCAAGGTTACGATTCCTCTTTGCATTTTTTTCTTTTTTTTTTTTTCTTTTTTTTTTACGATTCTCTACTCTTCACACTCAGAGTCACCTATACTGTGCATATAATATCGACTCCAATTTTACGTTGATAAGATTTGACCGTGAGCTGAGGTTAACAGTTTTACTTTTTTTCAGTCACCAAAGCACAGAGAACCCACTTTCACAGATTCCAACAGTATTTTTGCAAAATGCTGCCCCTGAAAGTGATTTGGATAAACCCACTATTTCAGCTGTAAAAGAAGCAAAGTTCTTGGGGGTTACCGTTGATGAAAAAAAACCCACACACACATTAAGTCACACGCAGTACCAAAAATCTTCTTTTGTCAGAAAGGACTGAACATTCTCCGAGTTTAGACACGTACAAAGTCGGGCGTTGGTAAGAAAACTCTTCCCCATCTTTGCAGGGCACTGATCTACTCCAAAGTGGACTATGGCTGTGTCGTCCCCGGTTCTGCAAAACCTTCCCATCTCAGAACTCTGGATCCCTTCCACCATCAAAACCATGAATTCAAAACATTCAGGCACGGGAACCATCCCTCTCCAATCGTCGGCTGAAACTTTCTTTTAACTGTCGTTTTAAACTCTGGTGTTAAAACCCATGCCCTGCTTATGACTGGGCGTTTGACCTGAAGTTCCTCAGAAGATTTTAAAAACAACCCGGGTTCTATACTATCCTTGGGTATTCTTCCCCGTGTGAACAGTGCGTACTTGGTGTCTTGTAAGATTCAAGTAAACTTCCTGATCACACCCCACAGACCTTCACATCCCAGAGATTCGTCTGATATCGCCTCTTAAGTCAAAGACCACCATCTCCCTAGCGTACAGGACAATTTCCGTCGAACTTTGTTCTACATTTCCATACTTTCGAAGAACATTACTGACGGTTTTTAGTGTGACCAGGTACTTGCTTATACTGCATGCTGCTCAACATCTCCAACTCAGAAATGTTTGAAACACATCCTACTGGACAGCTCCCTCTACATTGTTGAGCTCATAGCATTGGAGCTGACACTTCGGAAAATCTTTAAATCAAAACATGAAGACATGCTCATTCTTTAAAGCTCCCCTGTGCTTTGGAGGTTATCACCGGTCATCTGTCAGTCAACAAGAGTTGGTCACCCTGATGAAGGACCATCCATGATGTTTTTACTTTGAGGTGAGTTTAAACTGGCACTGTCGTCGTCGAGTGAAGACTTCATCCCGAAGTTCCTGAACAATTCTTTTCAGAGCTGGGTCTGTGTTGTCTCTGTTGACAGGTCTCCAACATGCCTGCATTTATTTTTCTGTTTTGCAAATACATTCTCATGTGTCGATGAGTGATCGTCCGCTGGTCCTAGACTACAAATGGTGTGCTCTCATTGATCAACATGTAAGTGACACTCTTCTGTTGTCTTAAAAGCAAAGTTACAGGACAATACAGTATAATGGAACAACCAGTTTTCGAAAAGCTGACACGGACCTCTTTGCAGAAAATGTCCAAAAGAATTGTTTGAAGTTCTGCGAAGTCCAGACCTTGCAAGGAACCTGACAGATACAAAATGTACAAAAGATAGTATTCCACTATTATCCAACAAACTGCTAATCTTAAAATATCATAGTTTAACTCTGACTGCCGAAAAAAACGTCATGTAGTGAAGAGTCTGGCGGTCCGGCATCTCGTCCCGGCACTCAGATCCCCGAACACAATGACGGGGATTTCACAGTGTGCTTCACAATTTTCGATGATGCAATGTGCTGACATGTACGCCCTCATTGTCAATGTCTGTTTCCGCATAATAAATGCTGTTTGACAGAAGTATGTATATTCCTATAAGTAAATATTCTTAACGTAAACATGTCAAATCATTTAAGAAGAATGCAGTTATCTCATTCGATATGGATACAGTTCACATAAGTAGCAAGTGCTTGGACAGAACTAATGTGCCTGTAGATAGACGTGAGGTAGGAGCGCCTGTGAATTTTAATTCAGGAGAGGTAATACTCGTAAGGAGAAAAGCAGATGTGATGGAAAGTAAGCAGAAAATGGCTCTGTCAATGAAATAACGTCATGACTTGATGAACAGTTATATCTGGTTAATATACTTTAGCTGCATCCTTGATACTACATACTAAACACAAAATGTATCTGTATTTTGGACACAAATATGACAGTTTTCTCTGGGATCAGTGAAAGGGGCAGGGCCGTTTCCTTAACCTGAAGGCTGTTTATGTGGAGCTGAAGATCGTACATCATTGACACCAGTGAGTCAGAGGCTCTTCGTAACATGTGCCGGTTTGAACCCAGTATGACTGTTATGTTAGAGCCCCGGAAACGTGGAGGTTTCGCTCACGTGGGGACAGTCTTGTTCTGGAGATTTTACACCTGATCGAGCTTTACCTGGTTTTGCTTTTTCTGCTTCTTGGAGAGTGGGGACTGGCTGTCGTTGTCCTTGTCCAACGGCTAAACGTTCACTGGTATCTTGACGAATGTTTGGTCGCTGTCCACTTCATAAGGCGACGTACCTGATATGAGATGATAGTAAGCTGATCGGGGTCAGCTGAGCAGTGTAGAGTTTTTTCCATTTCCGTGGTCATGGCAGGTTGCTGCAGATTCTTGGGCATGAAGGGCATCTCGGTGTCAAGGACTGTTGTTGGGCATTGCTTCTTCCATAAATGTGCAGCAGCATCAGAGGGAACTTAAGACAACATTTCTTGTTTGGGATTAATTGTGTTAGTCTGACAATAACCGAGGCGGTTCGTGAAGACACGACAAACAGCCCTGTTGTCGATGGACTCTTCTGGTTCAGGCAAATACTTTCCTGGCTCTAGCTTGTGGAACACGTTGAGGATGAGGTGTGGCTGCCAGGGTAGTTTCTGAGACAGGCAGGGAGTCAGAAAATTGTTCCCACCTGTGATGTTAATTGTGCACTGACCGTTGCAAGATAGAAAGAAAGACCAGCTTTATATAAAGTGTTGATCAGTACTGTGACTCTGTCTCTTTAAAATGTCCATCAGAAAACGCTGCCATCTGTGTGTAATAGGAGTCTGCGAGGATTACATAAAAGAATAATAATACCTCTGTCTTTTTAAAATGTCCATCAGAAAACGCTGCCATCTGTGTTTAATAGGAGTCTGCGAGGATTACATAAAAGAATAATAATACCAGTGTCGCGGTAGAATCAGAAAGATATCCCTTTTCACTACTGTATGCCAGCTTCTATCACTTTAGGCCCCTGAAACTAAGTTTAAGGATGATAGCAGCCTAAACGAAGCCTATAATTGTCTATTAACAATGGGAACACAAAGCGCAAAGTTCCCTGGATATGCTTTATTAAACACACTATTTCTTTTTAAAGCTTTTACGATATACATACATTTGAAGTGTGACACTGAAGAATGACGTCACAATGCTCAGATGTAAAGGCATGCACCTGCTAGTATACACACACTGAAACGTGCTTAGGCTCACGAACTTTCTCTCACACACACACACACACACACACACACACACACACACACACAGAGAGAGAGAGAGAGAGTCATATTCGATTGAAGACATCAAAAGATTGACGGTCTCCTCCAGCACACACACACACACACACACACACACACACACACACACACACACACACACATATACGCGCACACGCACGTACCCACGCACGCACGCACGCACGCACACACGTACACACCCGCCACGACCACCTTCTGCATTTCTCTTATCCCCCCTCCCCCTATATCGATCTCATTCGTCCGCTTCTGTCTCTAACCCCTCCAACCCGCACAACACCCACCTCCCGTCTCCATTTCTGTCCTACCCTTCTGTTCACCACCCCTTCTTCGACTGTCCCCCATTCCTCTGTCCTTATCTACAGCCCGCCCCCTCTCATACACACAGATCACAACTCACTAAGGGACATAATCAACAGTCTCCTCCACCTCGCCTTGGTCCAGTAACGAAGGAGGTGGATGCCACCCGGATTGCGGCACAGATCCAGGTTTACCTGTCACACACCATTCGTTGCCTGGCTTCATCTGACACACTTTTTGTTGCCTGGCTTCATCTGACACACCATTCATTGCCTGGCTTCATCTGATACACCATTCATTGCCTGGCTTCATCTGACACACCATTCATTGCCTGGCTTCATCTGACACACCATTCATTGCCTGGCTTCATCTAGTAGTCTGTAAGAGTCAACCATCCAGAATAACGGGCTGAG
>JADBJO010008917.1:0-30000 GCA_016801955.1 Conus betulinus | reverse complement strand
TCCACCCACTCCCCAACACACGAGCGTTTCACGGGCAAGGAAGTGCTTGTCTACAGTAGTTTACCATTAGACTATGTAGGGTAATAATGTTCAAAACTCTTTTTTTTTACACAATCAGTTTTAATGTCGCATACTCGTTTCAGTGTTCTATCCATTAATTTGGATTCACTTTAATTTTCTGATTACGAGTTATGCTGACTGTGTGAACTGACGAACTTGTGTAGTCACAAGCCCCAAGTAGCCCCGCATGCACTGGAAAGTTCAAAATGGAAATTTAACTATCTCGCAGTTTCGGTTATTTGTTATCAAAGTGTCATGAACTCATCATGGTAATGCAGAAGGAAGGAAACAAATGTTTTGCTTCGTACTGATGGTCTGGTTGTTGTTGTTGCTGTTGTTGTTGTTGTCTTCTTTTTTTTTAACCAGTTCCGGCAGCTTTCTTCTTCCTTTGATACGATAACTTTCCCTGCACAGGAAAGTCAAAAACAGACTGTTTTCCATCACAAACAAACAAACAAACAAACAAACAAAACTCAACACCGCAAGATTCGCTGATCAAAACAGTTTCCAGAGCATTGGGAGCGAGAGTTTTCAGGTTTTCCCTATTGAATCTAGAGATTCAGAAATCATAAAAGTCATTGATTCTGATTTCTTCAGTTCAGACCAAATTAAGTGTGATGTGGTTCGCCCAGGTTAGGGAACACGCAGAAACAAGAGTCTAAGCATAAAGTGCATTGGGTAATGATCCCCCATATTAAACAGAACTCCAATACGTGTTCCTGTACCTTTGCGGCGGCCACAAAGGTGGGCAACCAGTCTGTGACGTGAATGAGCTCATCCCACGTGTCATTGACCCGCTCCAACTCCCGCGGCCAGACAAAGATGGTGTGTGATCGAACGCCCCCTTCCCAAATAGAGGATTTGCTTCCCCTCAAAGGCCAGTTGCTGGCGCCGCTATTGAAGGGTCCACCATTGTCGGAAAAATACAGGATGATGGTGTTGTCCGTAATACCCTGTAACAGTAGTGATGTGTGTGTGTGTGTGTGTGTGTGTGTGTGTGTGTGTGTGTGTGTGTGTGTGTGTGTGTGTGTGTGTGTGTGTGTGTGTGTGTGTGTGTGTGTGTGTGGCACACACACACACACACACACACACACACACACACACACACACACACACACACACACACACACACACACACACACACACACACACACACAAAAGGTGTGGGATAAGGTGAAAGAAATGAAATCGGGCATTAAACTCCAGGGTTACCCAATCAACAAGTAAAGAATTTCTATCTCCCAAAGAAAAGGCAGAGGAATTTGCATCTATGTACGTTAAAACATGTTGTATGGAATGTTTGCCTAATGAACAAAAGTCGTTTAGATTGAAAGAAAAAAATACTGATAACTATAGAGATCCTGTACCAAACAACAATAGTACTATAAATGTATCAATATCTTTACAGGAAGTCAGGAATGCTATCCGTCTGTTGGGAAATAAAAAAGTTTCGGTTGGATTGGATGGGATTTCTTACACAATGTTAAACCATTACCAGAGAACTGGATAGTCATTTTACATAATTGTTTAACAAATGTTGGGAATGTGGACAAATTCCGATATGTGGAAGGCGTCTATTGTGACTCCTATTCTACAGCAGGGCAAGCCTCGGTCTGAGACGTCTAGCTATAGACCCATTTCAGTCACGTCTCATACTGGAAAAGTCATGGAAAAAATAGTAAATTTTAGAATGGCCTATTACTGTGATAAAAATGATGTATTTTCTTCACATCAAGCTGGATTTAGAAAATTTAGAAGTACAATTGATCAGCTGACACGACTTACTACTCATATTAGAAACAGTTTTCTAAACGTAAAAGTGTCCTTGCTTCCTTCTTTGATCTTACTAAAGCTTACGATAGAGTGTGGCTCAGCCGACTATTGTATAAATTAAAACAAACTGGTCTTTCTGGTCACGTCTACAATTATGTAAAATCCTTTTTAAGTGGGAGACACATAATGACCAAAGTTGGTGTGACTTTATCATCCTCAAGATCTATGGATATGGGAATTCCACAAGGTTCTATAATCTCCCCATTGGTATTCAACGTAGTGCTATATGACTTACATACATGTTTTTCATCATATACCAAGGTAGCTCAATATGCTGATGACATTGCAATATGGATTAATGTATCTTTAAAGAAAAGAACAAATTTACGTCACATATATTATATTCAGAAGCTCTTTCAGAACGAGCTGGATAAATTAAATAGTTATATGCATTTGAACGGCTTTCAATTCTCTGTTGAAAAGACACATTTGGTTCTCTTTAACAATGGATATAACCCAAGTAACTTGCCTATATTCTTTCTGGGAGGACGGGAAATTTTTATATAAACTTAAAGTAAAATTTTTAGGTGTCCTACTTACATCAAAACTAAACTGGAAAAAAAACACATATTGACTCAATTGTTACTAAAGCGGTTAAAAGTTTTAATTTTCTAAAATTGTCAGTCACTCTCCATGGGGACAGGATCCCAAAGTTTTGTGTTGCATTTAGCAACCAGTCTTGTACGATCAAGATTGACTTACGGACAGGAAGTATTCTTTTCTGCTCCGCGATCGCATTTAAAGAAACTTCAAAGAATTGACAGTAAAGCTGTAAAGTTGGCCCTGGGTGTACCTGTGCACACTAAGTCCTCTGAAGCTTATAAGATAGCATGCCTTTTGCCACTTGATGAAGAAAGGAAAATAAGTTCTGTAAAATATGTAGTAAGACGGATTGCTGTGGACGACCTTGAAGAGTTAAATACACGATCCGACATTGATTTTTCGAAAAATGCTCAGAAAAATTCAAATTTAGAGACGCTTCATTCATATGTTTCAGACGTTTTTAATTCATCAAAGATTAACCCACACGAGGTAGCGCGCCTCGCGTACTGGTTCCGCCGGTTCCCCCTTGTGAACTAACGGAAGTAAAAGTTAACATTTTTTCTTCTGATCTAAATAAAGCGATGTCGCCGCATGTGTCAGCAGCATCTGTCAAAATTGACATGGAAGAAAAGGTTACTAACTATTTGAAAGTATACACTGACGGCTCAGTTCTTGATGATGGTAGGACAGGATCTGGCTTTGTAATTCCAGATTTCAAAGCTGAAAAATCATCTTATTTAGGAAAGGGTTATTCCATATTTACAGCTGAACTTATTGCTGTCCTGATGGCATTAAAGTACTTAATTTCCTTGCCAGTCTCAATATTTAATATCCTGTTTTGTGTTGATTCACAGTCAGTATGAAAAAGTTTGCATTGTTTTGAAAATACACACAGAGAGGAAGTATTATTTGAGATTAAGTACATGTTGCAATGTCTTTACATGAAAGGTACTAATGTTGTATTTTTGGGGTTCCATCGCACACACCTCCTTCATTTTTAACGATCAAGCAGATAGAACAGCAAAACGGGGAGCAAAGAATATATTAGGTAGTATTAGGTTGACTGTCCTTTGTCACAAGGAAATTAGTAATATAATCGAAAGGGATTTCTGGAGTCAATACAATTCCTCATCAAAACCTGTCAGCAAACTCTGTCAAACTTTGTGTCGATTAGCCGACCGGTTTCAAGCCTGACTTTAAGACTTTATGTAATTCCCTTCGAACCAAGTATTGCCAGACTGTTAAGTGTGTATGTCGTGGGCATCTTTCAGTTCAACATGTGATTTTTATTTCTTCACAGGTAAAATTCTCATTAACACTCAAACCACGCCTCAACTACGTCAACAAGATGATTGAATAAAATGAATACTAAAACAAGTTGGACGTCTTTTCCCACAGGGACGACTTTAATTCTCAAGCTTTCGCCACAAAGGCTTCATCAGGAATAATGATTATCCCTGATGAAGTCTTTGTGGCAAAACCTTGAAAGCAATTCTCCTATCAGTTACCAAAGGAGAGGAGAGGAGAGGAGAGAGAGAGAGAGAAAGAGAGAGAGAGAGAGAGAGAGAGAGAGAGAGAGAGAGAGAGAGAGAGAGTTACGTATATATGCATACATGTTTAACATTTCCTATGAAGCAGATGTCGGTAGCACCAGCAACAAGTGTTTTGCGCAGTGAAGAGTTCGTTAGGTTTGTAAATGAATCCTTGATTTCTGCAATAAAATGCACTTTCACACAAACACAAAGGAAGCTCTACGAAATAAAGTAGCTCTACTTTTTTATGTAACAAAATTTATGTCTGAGAAGCAAAGAGAGCGCTCAGGAAAAAAAAAAAAAAGGTTGGGGATGGGGTGGGGGAGAGGGTAGGCCTATTTTGTTTTACAACATAACAGTAGAATTCAAACTGGGAATGTAACCACATAGGCCTGTGAAAAGCAGCAAATGTGCATAAATACAGAGGATAAAAAGATTACATTTTAGAAATAAAACGAGTGTGATACTCTGCAACCCACAATACCTCATGCCTGAAAGGTTGCTGCGAGACATGCACGATTACAAACAATCATAAAATTTTGTTCTCTTGTCTTCCATCTCCAGAGGTGGCACGATTCAAACTGAAAGGCCATCTTATTGATAACATACCACTTGAAAGACAGACCTGCTTTTAGAGGGAACATAAACGAAAAGCAGCTGTTCTCTGTTGAGTGTTTTCCATGCTTTGAAATGCAACAGGAATGAAAGTCAACAGGACTTCTTGCGGTTGCCATTTCACCGTGTGGAAAACTAGTCAGGCTTGCTACTGGCTTCAGACTATCCACCGATGAAACGCATTTTACATAAATGGAAACAAAACCACTTAAAGCCGGCCAGATCTTCCTGCCAGTATAAAAAAAAGCAAAGATGAGAACTTAGTCGATAGAACAGGAAAAAAAAAAAAAAATCAAAACCCAGAGACCAAAGTTTGTCCGGATGCTCAACTGGAAATGTGAAAGGCATGGTTTTATAGAACTGAAACTGAAATGATAAGACACTTGAACGTCCGCAACCAAACGTTTTTACTGACATCACAAAGTGTAATGGTAATTTGAGTTTAAGTCGTGGTCAGTACACTGGCCAGATGCTCTGAAGCACTAGAGGAGGCCAGACATGTCTGTTCTACCTCTTCTTCCAGGGTACTGGTGATGTTGCCAATACTCTCATCCATGGCGGCCACCATGGCACAGTGGATACGTCGCTCTGTGTTGTTCACGTGTGAACAGTACTTGTCAATGTAACTGGCGATAACACACACACACACACACACACACACACACACACACACACACACACGCGCGCGCGCGCGCGCGCGCGCGTCATGTTCATTTCTCACCATGCTATGGTTACAATGTTTATTTGTGTCAAGTAGGTTTTCAAGAAACTTATAGTAGTTGAACTCTTTCTTTTCTGTTTGTTTCTGTCTTCACACGCATGGGCGCGCATACATGCTCACGTACAAATGCTCTCTCTCTCTCTCTCTCTCTCTCTCTCTCTCTCTCTCTCTCTCTCTTGTATATTCTTTGAAACGTCACCTGTACCGCTCCGCGCATGGTCCCTCCTAGCCCCAATCTTCTGTATTACGCCTATTGTGTGTGTAATCTCCATGTATTTATGTTTATTCCTCACCTTGCCACACCCCCTATTCCCCATCTCATACGGGCAGAAAGGCCTAGTCATTACACATTTTGGATTGGATTGGATTGGATTGGATCTCTCTCTCTCTCTATCTCTCTCTCTCTCTCTCTCTCTCTCTCTCTCTCTCACACACACACACACACACACACACACACACACACACACACACACACAGAGTTCTCTCTGTCTGTCTATCTGTCTGTCTCTCCGTTACACTCTCACTCATTGTCTGTCTGTCTGTCTCTGTCTCTCTCTCTCCGTCTCTGGTTGTCTACCTGTCTATCTGTGGTCTGTCTGTCTGTCTGTTGGTCTGTCTGTCTGTCTGTCTGTCTGTCTCTGTCTCTCTCTCTCTCTCTCACACACACACACACACACACACACACACACACACACACACACACACACACACACGAGCGCGCGCGCACACACACATACACACGCAGGCATACACAGACACAGACACACAGACACACGGACACACACACACACACACACACACACACACACACACACACACACACACACACACACACACCACACCTTTGTTTCACTTCCCAAGGATCGTGGGCGTTCTGGTAAGCCATGTAGATGAAGAAGGGAGAGTCGCGCCCCTCTTTCTGATGATCTCCTGAACACGAGTTGTGTGCAGTTCTGTGGAGTAGTGACCTTCGTTCTCCCAGGCAATGCGGCCGTTGTCCCGGAAGTCGAAAGATTTGTTGGTACTTCCTGCCATGGTGGATTGTACTTAATGAGGTGTCTCCTGTTTCATAGGTAATCCGGAGAAAATCTACGGCATTTCCTCTTTTACGTGTACCTCTGAGATTACATACAGTAGTTCCTGTTCGCAAAGCAGTCCTTAGAATGGCTGTGATGTTTCGGTTTTACTGGTACTCCTAGTAATAACTACAGAGTTTCCCGATTTACAGACATTCTGAGATTTAAGACAGTATTCCCTCTTTATAGAGAGCTTCTGACAATATGCAAGCTGATTTCTGCTTTACGAGTGCCTCTGACAATAGCTACGTGTTTTCCTATTTTCGCAAGTGTCTCTGAAAATAAAAATCGCGGTGATTTCTCTGATACAAATGCCTATCATTATAATTGCTCTATATGTTCCTCGAAGAATACATGCAGTTTTCTGTTTAAGAAATGCTTCTGAGAATTTTTACGGTGTTTTCAGTTTTACGAGTGTGTCTTACAATAACCTCGTTGTTGTTGGTTTTTGTTTTGGTTGGTTGGTTGTTGTTGTTTGTTTTTTTTTTTTTTTTTTTTTTTTTTTTTTTTTTTTTTTTAGAGAGCCTCTGATAACCATTCCAGCGTTTTTGCGTTATACACTTATCTCTGAGGACACACGCGACATTACCTGTTTTCCAAGTGCCCATGAGAATAAATTGTTCCCTGCTTTACAAAGCCTCTGTGTGACATACACACGACGTTTCTTATTCAACACGTTCTCGTTCTTACAACTGCCTCTGAGGATGTTTACTGTGTTTACTGTTTTACAGCAGCTTCTGAGAATATACATATTTCCTGTTTTACAAGTTCCTTTGAGAATGAACGCAGCCTGTCCTGTTTTACAAGTTCTTTCTGAGAATGTACACGCTTGTCTGTTTTACAAGTGCTTCTGAGAGTATACACGCTCTTTTCTGTTTCATGAAAGCCTTTGAGAACAAGTATGTTCTTTCGTGTTTTTCGAGGAAAGCTGAAAATGTGCACCGTTTTTCTTGTTTTACGTGTCTCCCTCGAAAAAAAAATACTGTGTTTCCTGTTGTAAACATACGTCTGACAATACACTCGATGTACACCCATGTAATGTTTCTGTGTTTTACAAGTGCCTCGACAAGTTTACACTTCTTTTTGTTTTTGTTTTACCAGCCACCGACAATAGGTAAAGTGTTTCGTATATTACAAGTGCTTCTGAGAGTGTACACAGTTTTGTCTTTTTGCAAGTGCTATTGAGAGCATAAAAAGGGTGATTCCTGCTTTACAAATACCTCAAACAGTATTACAGTTCCCCCCTTTTTTTTACAAGTACTCCTGAGAATGACCACAGTGTGTCCTGTTTTGTAAGTACTTCTAAGAGTCACCAGTCGCTGTGGCGAAGTGGCTAGCGTCGCGGACTCCTGGCTGGGAGGTCGTAGGGTCGATTCCTATCAAACCCATTTACTTGTGGGGTTTTTTCAGTCCCGACCGGCTCCTACCCAGATTTGAGACTGCTGTGGACACAACTGGAAAGACTGGGACCGCTCTGTCGAGTTTCATCCCTTTCATGGATGCGTCTCTGAGATCCCCTGACCAGCATCGCAGGTGGCTGTATCTCACGAGCCTGGTTGAGGTTGGGGATATATTATGAAAGTAAATCTAGAGCACACACACACACACACACACACACACACACACACACACACACACACACACACACACACACACACACACACACACACACACACACACACACACACACACGCACGCACGCACGCACGCACACACGTACGTACTGACCACACATGGATAACTCTATTCATTATTTTAAAGATCATGCTGAGTAAGAGAATCAGATAACATACTAGCCACGGGCTGTATTTCCTGTTTTATAAAAGCTTCGGATAACACACACACACACACACACACACACACACACACACACACACACACACACATTAATCATGAACATGTAAATAGCATTCCTCATTTACAAGTGGAGACTATGTATCAATACAGAAATTTTATTTCAATATTTTATGAATTAAAACTTGATGCCATGAAAACCTAAATATATAAGCGAAGCAAAATGTATTTGTGGAGAACGAAGAATAACCAGCAAGCATCTGCTGTTTGACCGTTTACCCCTTCAAGCACATTTACCACCGTTATCTGGTTATATGTCTTTATGTGATGTCTTTTTGAGATTTAACGTTTGCCTTCAATGTTGTTTTTTTCTTTAATTTGTAGTCCAGTTAAGCACTTGCTTAAGATTATTTGCTGATATGATGTAGGGATGTAATGGGGGACATTTATATGCACTAACATAACCACATTATGCATAAGCGTGCATAGTCACATCTCTCTCTCTCTCTCTCTCTCTCTCTCTCTCTCTCTCTCTCTCTAATATCACAAATGTGAACAGACGGAAAACTGAAGTACTACTACTACTACTACTACTACTACTACTACTACTACTACTACACACACACATTCTCTCTCTCTCTCTCTCTCTCTCTCTCTCACACACACACACACACACACACACACACACACACACACACACACACACACACACACACACACACACACACACACACACACACACACACACACACACACACACACACACACACACACACACACACTTGTGTCTCAGAATAACCACGAGTTTTGGTGTTTCCCAAGTGCCGCTGGGAATAAATACGCTACTACATGTTTTATAAATACTTATGAGAATATACAATGAGCTTTTCGTTATCTAGTGCCTCTGCGAACAAATACGGTGTTTTCTGTTTTACAATCGCTTCTAAGAATACCTTCGGTGCCTCCTGTTTTAACAAGTACCTCCTGCAGTGACTATGGTCTTCTCTGTTTTACGGATGCGTCTGACAATAGTTAACTATGGTATTTCCTGTTTTACAAGTACCTCTGAGAATACAAAAGGTATTTCTAGTTTTACAAGTGCCTCTCAGAATAACATTGATGGTTCCTGTTCTACGAGCGTCTTATGAGAATAACTGCGGCGTTTAGTGTTTTACAAGTAGCAGTAACTACGTTGTTTCTCGTTTTACAAGTGTCCTGAGAATAACTACGTTGTGTCATGTTTTGCAAGTGCCTCTGGGAATACTTACGACGTTTGTATTGTAAGTTCCTTGAGAAAAAAAAAACAACAGAGTGTTTACTGTCTTACAGGTGTCTCTGAGAAGAGATACCGATTTTCTATTTGAATAGATATTGAATTAATTTGAATGCTGATGTGCAGTTTACAAGTATCTCAGGAAGAAAGAATGTGTTTATGGCTGTTTACCATGATGCTTCGAATCTTAAGAGGATCGTGTTAACATACTTATAAACATGCTACAGGCGCAAATTGGGACTGTCCAATACAATTAGGGACCTAAAAAAAAAAAAAGGGTGCATTTAATAATTTTTCTTCGTTTCAGATTTAAGCAATTTTTTTTTTATTGGTGAGCTGTGTTTTCAATGTGTCTTTCACTCTGTTTATGTGCGATGAAAATGGGTACCACAAATACCACCGATATGGAGTTATATGCATGTAAACTGTTTAACCGTTGTGGAAAATTCCCTCTATGGTTTATTGTTAAGTACGTTTTGGTGTTTTTTTTTCGCTGCCATGCTGATGCTTTCCACCGTACCGAGGTTGCCTACAGTAGTTCTGTATGTGTGAACTGGGTGACAATATTCAGTGCCAAGTTACTGTCTCTGTTTTGAAAAAAAAGGCAGTTTGTATCTTCTGCTGGACACGTGTGCATTTGCTACCTCAAACGATCCGGACAAATTTGGAAGTTCCCTTCTAGGGTCCTTGCTTCTTAGGTGTGCTTTGTGCGTGGATGTCTAGTGGGTAAACGAGTTACCACTAGAAGCCTAAGGCTGGGGTTTGCTGTGTGTCTTGGCATGTCTGGTGAGTAAAAGTGGTCTGCAAGAAGCTGTTAGGTAGATTCTGTCTGTGACTGGTTCCCCAGGAGAGCAAAAGTGTCTCTCCTTATTTATTATTTTAGTTCTTTCGATCCAAAAGACATAAATCAATCACTGAACAGTGAGAGCAGCACAGAAACATCAACAGGTATACAAGCGTCATGCTCACAAAAGACACAGACGGAACAAGAGACGTAACAGAACAGACACGAACCGGAGTGAGTGAAGTAGCCATTCGCGCCAGTAAAGAAAGCCGTAGAAGGTGTCGAAGCCCCTGTAGCGTGGGGTGAGTTTCCAGTGGCAGAAACCCAGGTGCCACTTGCCCACAGCGTGAGTCTTGTAGCCCAGGTCTCTCAGGACCTCTGGCATCAGCTTCAACGACTCGTTCAGCCAGCGCAGAGTTGTACCATGCATTCTGCCTTCCTGCATGCCGATCGTGTGCGGGTACCTGCATGTGGAGAGCCCTAATATTTTTGGAAGTAGAACCTGATGAACACTGATAAACATATCACCTTATAGTTTTTCATTATAGTTTTACCCATCTTCGTACTTGTTTCTGTTCTAATATCTGGAAAACTAAAAAAATTTCTTTACATTAATGGAAAGCTTAATCTGCAAGCAAGTAAGATATGCTAACACTGGACCTCTTCCTAAACTATCCATTCCTCCTTCTGGTGTTTTCTTTACGAGAGCCATAAGTTGAACATGCACCGGTTTGTGTCTTGCCGCAAAAGGGAGATCACTTCCAACGAAAGCAAACTGTAGCAGTGTAGAGTCGAAATATTCGGGTCGTTTCTCGTATTTGTTTTGATTAATTATATGATGCACCTGAAATGGGGAGAGGAGGACAGTGTGTGTGTGTGTGTGTGTGTGGTGTGTGTGTGTGTGTGTGTGTGTGTGTGTGTGCGTGCGTGCGTGCGTGCGTGCGTGTGTGTGTGTGTGTGTGTGTGTGTGTGTGTGTGTGTGTGTGTGTGTGTGTGTGTGTGTGTGTGTGTGTGTGTGTGTGAGGAACTGTATCTATCAGAATTGTTATTTTTGTTGTTAATGGTATTGTTGTTGCTGTTTTCCCGCGTGTATATGCATCCAATCTCTCTGTCTGCAACGCAGTTCGCGAAGCCATGTGCGGGTGTTTGCAAACGATGTTTGTTCACTTTAGACAGCCGTTCCGCTTATTTGGGAATAGCAGAAGATTCCTAAACTGCACTTGTTTTCCCCAACTACTTAATTGTTCAGCATTATATTGTTTGGTCAATCAGTGGGTGATTGCATCTCTTACGAGATCCAAGGAAAGGTTGTTCTGCACAATTCTTAGCCGCTGACAATGCTTGGGTTATTGAACAGCAGAGCTTACCACTCAGACTGTTCCATATCTTTTGATCTCCCTTGCATCCTTAAATGGATCCTCAAGCATAGGCTCAAAGATTGTCTCTTACATTTTATACTGTTTGCGTAATGTTTTTAGTTTTCAACAACTTTTTTTCCCTCTCCACACTTTTTTTTTTTTAATTCTACTACCTTTCACTGGCTGCTTTGGGGGTGCTGTTGGATTCTTTTTCGAGCCCTTGGCGGTCGGAACACCACAGAATTATGGACAGTGGTATGTCTCTATCTGACGCCAAGGGAACAGACACAATCAGCTGTGTCTCCCTGATGAGAGCGATCCAGGGGACGAAAGGCCTTGGAGCAGGCGATACATATAAAGGCCTTGGAGCAGGCGATACATATAAAGGCCTTGGAGCAGGCGATACATATAAATCTGCCTTCGAGAGGGATTGCGATAGTTTCCTCATACAGCTAGTGAAGGGTTTTCATATTTATGATATACATTTCACCAGGCTCGGAGCAGGCGATACATATAAATCTGCCTTCGAGAGGGATTGCGATAGTTTCCTCATACAGCTAGTGAAGAGTTTTTTTATATTTATGATATACATTTTCCCATGTACTTCATTTTCAATTTTTTTTTTCCCTCTCAATTTCAGATCTTTGCCAAGTCATTACTATAATGATGGAAGAATCGTTAACCTGCACTTGTTTTCCCCCCACTACTTAATTGTTCAGCATAAGATTTCTATACTGGGTATAGCTGGGCCACTATTGGAATAATGGTGGTCGAGTATAGGGAATATTTTATATGGATTTTGACCGTTTTACGGACACGCACACACACTTGCTTGCGCGCGCGCATACACTAAAGACTCTCTACTTTTATTACCTGCCAGGAAAAGGGGGCGGGGAGTATCGAACTTGTCGGTCCATCTGTCGAATCACTAAAGACATCATTTTCCAGAAAACATTTACATAGATAAATGAAATTTTACATGTGAAGGTTACTGGTTATCATCTAGTTTCTGTAGTATTTTTTTTTCGAACCCATTAATGACACCTTAAATCGATTCTTCTTCCTTGGTTTAATTCCTGTGCATATCTGTAATTCCTGGAATTGGCCTTTCGAGTCTTCATTTAAAAAATATGCGTATGTGTGTGCTGTAATGTACTTTTTATTTATCTCCTCAATACTTTTTTCCCCAGTGCGAACAAACCGTGCCATCTGTGTTTCGCTTACCATGAAAAGAAAGGTATCTCTTTCTCCTGACACTGGCAAGGAAGACCCCCCTGAGTGGTCTGTAGTCTGAAGCAGTTTTGGTATGTTTACACAAACAGCATAATGTTAAAGGCTGGATTCATGTGGCTGCTAGATATTTCAGTTTTGAAGGGTCGGGAGGTGCCTGAAGCATCGTTTGGAAAGGAAGGCTTACTTTGTGCCTCTAACACTCAAAATGCGTTTCAACAAGAACACTGGTGAGTGAAAAAGTGGCGGTAGAAGAAGAAAGAAGTAGGGGGTGGAGGGGTGGGGTGGGGTGGGGGGTGGGGGGCAGCAGGGGTTGCAGACGATGTAGGGATAGTTGGGTGAGTGGTGGATGATGGAGGGGCATTGGAGTCCACACAAGCGTCGAATCCAAAGATGAAATCACCTCTACCATGGCTGGTCTGAACCACCCAGGACCAGTGCATCAGGAGAGCAATGATTCAACTAGTATTTCAAGTTGCAAAGTGATACGACCGCAGGCGGAAATCTAAAAAAATCTTAAATAAATGTTAGCGAACCGCCAAGAGAAACGTGGACAAACGAGTCACAAGACAAAGCAGTTTTATTTACTTGTTATCATTTCAACCCTGGCTTATGTTCACAGGTAAACACGTTCCTCTTCCGCTTTGCGCATATCTCACCTGCCGGTTAGCAGAGCAGCCCGTGTGGGGGAACAGGTCTGCAGGCTGTAGGAGTGGTTCAGGGTCAGTCCTCTCTGGGCCAGAGCCGTCAAGGCCGGTGTGGCCATGTCACTGTCGTGGACCTCGTAGTCACCCCAGCCACGTCGTCCGCCAACAGAAGAATGAGGAAGTTTGGGCTGGGGCCAGCCCTTCACGTCCGTCGCCATGGTGACCAGGACCAGCAGGATCATGGTCCATGGTAAGCGTCCCATGGTTTTGACTTTGGAATAATGCCTACCAAAGCTGGGAGGAAGGACAGGTGGAGTGGGATGGGGTTTAGGGAGTATGTCATGTACACAGAAAGGCTGACTGGGCAGTTGACTGTGCCACAAGACATTGCCTATGCACTCACTCGCATACACACAGAGGCAATCATGCGCCCAGCACTCAACAACACATCTGACTCCTTTCTTCAACACAACAGACTAGAAGACGACTTTAAATTTCTCCCCCTAGCTGGGTCAAATTCGGCCCAAAAATGGGCTTCACCTTAAACTAATGCCTTCAAATCTAATTTCAACTGTTCTGAGTAGATTTATGGCCTTTCTTCAACATACCAAAACTTTACCAAATTCGGGTGGGGCAAAATATTTTATTTTTGCATTAAAAGTTGGCTTCCAGACAGTTTTTTGAAAAATGAGTGAATGAATGAACAGTTTCAGTCAAATGTGGCAATATTTTCCTGAATTATTATCTAAATTGGCCACATAAGATTCATGCTAGTTGGCTCCTAATTTTTGACTGTGACACAGATATCTGGATCGGATAGAATAGAAATGGTACTAGAAAATGTACATAATTTCACTGTCATTTGACCAAATCTATGGAAAACAAAGTACTCATCTTCAACATGAAACAGACAACATGAAAATACTGTTTATAATGTGATTGTGCCATGTATTGAGTACATAAATTGCTCTATGCAATGGTTCAAGGCATATCTTTAGGGATCATTCTGAGTGATTATCTACCCCTACCCCCATTTCTTTGAAAATAAATGAATGGACAGCTTCAGTCAACTGTGGCAAAATTTTCAAGAATTATGGCCTACATAAGCAGCATAAGCGTCATACTAGTTGGCTCCTAATTTTTGACAGTGAAACAAATATCTGGATCTAATATAATTGAAATATTACTAGAAAATGTACATAATTTCACCGTCAATTTGGGCATACCTACTGAGAGAACAAAGTACACACCTTCAACATATAATAGACAAAGTGAAAATATTGTTTTTAATATGATTGTGCCATGTATAGAATACACAAATTGCTCTATGCAATGGTTCAAGGCATATATTTAGGGAGCATTCTGAGTAATTACCTTTCCTACCCCCCAAGTTTAGTAAGAAACTAGCCCATTCCGGCTACACTTCTTATGCAGTGCTTATTAGGGTACTGGCGAATCGTATTCATATGCTAGCCTCAGAGTTCTACCTCCTCTTCACAGTCTTCTCTCCAGTGCACTGAATTATTGCAGTTCTCTCCTCGACAGTGGCCACATGCCGCTGTGCAAACAAGTCCATGCTTGCGGCATGTGCACTGTGTTGTGCCGCAGTTTCCTTTACAGTTACACCGAATGACATTCAGAAGCTCTTCTGGAGCAGCAGGCATATCTGTCGGTATAGGGAGTAGCGTCCCATTGTTAACCTCCCATCCCCAGTTAACTGGATCCATTTGCAGGTCTCCATCCAGATGTTTCCAAGTCTGCACTTGGTAGTAGACGCGGAACTGTGAAATTTTGCCGCAGATGAAGAAGGAGGGAGGGAAACTTGGGTGGGCTGACTTTGGCGAGACAGCAACCCTCTGCATGTACTTGATGTATCTCAGGTGGCCAAGGCTGTCATCTAATGATCCCCCATACATTTCTACTATTGCTTTTTCTCCTGCGTCTTCTATTTCATCCTGGGCACTTGTTTCTCTTCTAAAGACATCAGCAAACTTCCGGAAAGTTTGGGACATTTCAAGAGTTTGACAGGCAGAGGTTTTCCTATTTTCATGAGTCTGCTGGTAGTATCACAGCCAGTAATGGCATGTGCAAACAGTATATTTTTGGCAAATTTCCCTGCCAATTCTGCTCTGTGCTTCCTTTAGGTCCCACAGCTTGGCCTTCTTATCCCCTCCAATTGGCATGAAAAAAAACGCCACAAAGGTCTCCATGTACATGATGCAGCAGCAACACCAGAAGGTCTGTATCTTCTCCAACCAGGACTGTTGTTCTGGATGATGCAGCCTCAAGGGTAGCCTTGGCAATCAGACAGTCTGCATCATCTTTGGCATGACGAGTTTGGAAGCCATTCTCCAACAGAGAACTACTCAGGAGAGATCGATAAAGCGTTGCTTGTTGGGCTGGGTTGGCGAGAAATTTGTCACGGGTATCATGCAGGATCATGTCTCCAGTGAAATTCACCTGCACTGAGGTACCATGACGACGGAAATGGGTTGCAGCTTTTGTTGTGAGTTGTGTGCTGTATCCATCAAACTCAACAGTGGCCCTGGCGTATTTACGTGACAAATTATGTGTACATATCAACCTGTTGATTGTATGTGGAACCTCTCTGCCATGGTAAGTGATGCAGCAAGGAACCTCCATCAAGAACAAAAGTGTATGTCTGTACTTGGCAGAGTGCTGTTCTCATTCTGTGTTGACCAAAGCTTTTGTGCAAGAATGGATTTTGTAGCCTCTCTCGGCAGGCCACTTGGATCAAACAGGGAGCAAGGAAGATTTGTCAGCTAGTACGAAAATAATGATGGAAGTTTGTCTGGCTCACTTTTTGCAATCTGCAGCAATCGTTGAAACAAGATATGTGGATCAACGATGACAGGTTCACCATTCACTTTCACAGCCAGTTTGGTGGCAAGAGTGTGATGGCTAGCTCCTTCTTTTTGATGACAACGCCCAGCACACTTTTTCCAGTCATGCCATCGGGAATCCTCTTGCCAATAGCCTTAGCTTGATCAATATTGACTACACCATCTGCCACACGCCCTGTTGCAATGCTTCGCAGTGAGCAGTCTGGGTGGGAAGGGCTCCTCTCTGTCAGGTAGGAGACCAGCTTCTGGGTGTCATTATGGTCCCTGGCTTGCCTGGTCTTGCCCATGTCTGCATGCTGGTCTGTGGTGGTAAATGTGATGCCAGTGAGGGAATGCATCACCGAGTTGATCTCGGCACAGGCAGCATGGGCAGAAGCCACACAAGACGCTGAAACTCCCCTAAGCCAGTTCCTCTTGTAAGGCCACCACTGGTCTTGAGACTTCTCACCAACACCTGCTCAATGACAAGATCTTGCGACAAACCCGCCCAGTATCTCTCACTCCTCCTGAAGACATGATGCCCGTTTTCATAGTCACTGTACACATCAGGATGTGTCTCTTGATGTGTCATCTGTTGGAGGTACAATCTAGCGGACTTGCATAATGGTGATGTCCAGCAGCAGCGAAGAATGGCAACATTTCAGCTACTGCTTGTAGGTGCAGTTGAAAGTGACCAGTTCTTTCGGCCTTGATGGATTTTTTTTTCAAATGCCAATCACGTCGATGTATTGCAACCACAGATTGCTTGTGCGGCTGGAAGAAAGTCTCTTCTTATGTTCTTCAAGTCGATGTCGTATTTCATTCAGCACACCAGTTTTTTGCTTGCTTCCTCTGCTGATGTGACACCAGACAGAAGTTGCTCAAGGATGCTGACAGCAACATCCAGGTGTTCATTTCCAATGTGCAGCTCTGCTTCTATAATGGAAGAATCACCCTCTTCGTCTGCTGTACAAACATCTTGTAGAGCTGAAGGTCCAATTGACAGAGAGGGGTCTTCCAACAAGTCAACAGAGTCTTCTGGCATTGATGGTGCTGCTGGTGTATCATGAGCATCGCAATCTTCATCAAGAGACTGTTGTTCATCATCTGAGAAAGCATCCTTCTCTGGTGCTGTATCTGTCTCGTGATGAAGGAGGATCCATGGCATGTCAAATGCCCCTAAAGTGAGTATGGCATTGAGGGCTGCATCCATGAGCAGGTGTCCGCGCACAGCCCGAGAGTTCACTATCCCACTCATAATGTGCACAACTGCGTTTGGAGCAAAGACCAGTTCCAGAGCCTCCTGCAGACCAGACTCAGTCATAAGATGGCCGATACACCCCAGAAACTCATCTGCATGTGAAAATCCCCCAAGCGAAGAACTACAGACCGCAAGGGACTAGCTGATCAGCTGATGACTATTGACAATATTTTGGGCTTTGATGTAGAGAGGCTGATCAAAAGCGACCACTGGAGTGACCTTGTATTCCTTCACAGCCTTTCAGGCCAAGCTTCTGTTTTTTCCTAGGAGAATGGATCCCACTCTGCATAAACTGCAGGTTCATCATCATCCTGTAAACAGAAAGACCCCTATTTATGACCGATGTGAAACATTTTGCCTAAACAATATTTACAGTTGTGAAAACAATTATATAGAGCAACATTTCTGACATCGCTAAACGTTTTAAAAAATACCCCAAGTCTGAAACATAAACTGGAAAAAGGCTCAATTTTGATACAAATGAGTGTCCATACTTTTTGTAACAGCATCTTCTGCGATGGCTTCTGGTCCGACGCACAACCACTACACCACGGCGCTTCCAAACCACACACACGCTAGTCCACCGACTTAAACGGCTCTATTTTCGCATTAACATGTTTCCCTTGGCTAAAAGTGTAACAGACCACAGCATCATCCTTTTCAATGCAATAAACGCTCAGATCTAATCTCCAGTAACCTTGATCTAGAGTGGTCATGCGTCCTAAAAATAGATCTGCCTCCGGCCAGCGCCAGTCACTGAAACTTGTGCAGCTGGCGGACTTTGGACTGCTTACAAATCCTCTCCAACAACAAACATAAAATAGTTTTCATAAAACCAACTTTCACTTACCTCCGACAAGATGCTGAGATCACTTCTTTCATCTGCATTCAACTCTTCACACACGGCGCTGAAATTCGCCATTGTGTCAATCTCTAGCACATGTGTTGTCAGATGTATGGTGGCCGATTAGAGTCATCTGTGCGTGTTTTAATTGACGAGAATAAAAACATATTTTTATTAAACTTTGCCCCAGTCAAATTTGGTAAAGTATTTTTTGAAGCATCTGCGTGTCTTCTAGATACCGAATCAGTTGATTTCAGCTTTGAAGGAATTAGTTTAACCCCGAGAGCCGAATTTGACCCAACTACCCTGTAAAAAAGTAAGGTTGTTTTTCTTCTTCCTTCTATTTGCGCCTCAGTTCCTTTTTACAATATGTCATTCAACAAGACGTCACAATATATTTTTTTTTTTCTTTTCATGTAGTGTTAACATTGTTCTGGCAGAAATATATCTAGGTCACACTTCTCTTCAGGTCAAACGACCAGTTTGCCTCACATAAACAACAACCCATTCTGGGGTCACAAACCCCAGTTGTCTTTAATTTCTTTTAAAATGGGAAAAGAATCTTTCTTTTCAATCACATAAATAATGCGTTCTTTCCGAGAAGATAATCTTTCCATCACAAAAACCATACCTTTCCAAGAGGCCAATCGTTGGGTTACAAAAAATATATTTATTCTTTCCGTTAGGACGATTATCTCATCAAGTCTCCAATTAGTCAAAATCAAATTTCTCTTGACAGCAGACATTCTTTCCATCGAAGAGAGTTGCTTATGACCGCGACTCTTGCCTGTTCTGACAATCCACAGCCCGTAGCTCCTCAAACACCTCTAGGGCTGTTGGGGGCTCGTAAAAGAAATACCTCCAAGGATAGAGCGCTTGCCCTCAAAAGACTAGGCACTCCATAAGTAATTTAAATCGATAACTTACTTGAAATATGTTTGTGAAAATCAATCACAGGATACCTATCAGATGTGTCAACAGTATAGAAATTTGGAAAATTCCCGATCACGATCAAAACGAGATTAAAGATCGAACTTCAAGATCACGAAGAAAAAAAACAACTTGTACTGAAAATTATGAAAAATGTTTATACATCCCATACTCACCCTAGGATGAATGATATATGAGCCTACAAGAGAGTTCAGATCTCTCTCTCCACCAAAGTCATACTTCTTCGTCCCTGTTTTTTCCTCCCTCTCTCTCTCTCTCTCTCTCTCTCTCTCTCTGCAGTTGCGTTCTGTTCTGGTTTCTTGATTCGATACTAAATATGTTGTTAATTATGCATTTGTGTATAGATAGTTATGGACCTCTTCATGAAGGGCAATGGCCTATACATGAACTCTCTCTCTCTCTCTCTCTCTCTCTCTCTCTCTCTCTCTCTCTCTCTCTCAGCTAGTTTGCTGCTTCCGCCAAAATGACAGGCAGTCCCTTTTCCCCCCCATGAGTACAATTCACTATTTTAAAAACGAAACTGATCCAGGAGCAAGTGCCCTGTAATGGTGAGTTTCCAGTCACTCCAGCTAAAGTTCTCCTAAAACATATCATCTATCTGCAAAGCAGTCTGCGGGTGCAAAGTGCACAAAAAGGGATTTGTTTTTCTGGACACATGACAGTCTGGAAGCAAAGCAAAGTTTGACGTGCACTTTTTGTGACCTTGACCCTGTTGGACTGAAGGGGAGCAAGCCTCCAGTCTGCTCCTAAACTCGGTAGTAACGTGGTGGATTCTGTGACGCTTATAGCAGTACCTCACTTCTGCCATGTAGGTTATCATATCGAACTCTGTCTAGTTGATGAGCATCAACGAGAAAGTGTTGCCTAAAAAGATGACTGTGAAGCCTCAAGACAGTGTTTCATCTCTGAGGGTCAGCCTGACGGCCAGTCGGATCTGTAAATCGGAGCATCCGTTGGGTCTATATTGAGTTTCACGTGCATCAGTTTCGTTGCAGTAGGTGATGCCGCATACGACATCCTCCACAATTGGAACTTACATGCTTCGAAGTACTGTGACACCTCCCCTATTTGGCTGCGTTCAGCACAAAAATGTCAAAATGCCTGTGAGTAATCATTCCGTGAAGTCAAGACGTACAACATGGCTTTTTGATGGCATCATTGTTGACACAATGCCAGAGCGTGCTAATTTTGTGAAGCGAGTTGTTTCTCTCCCATTTTTTTGGTCTCATCCATGCCGCATCATTGACATTACACCCACGTCACTCGTTCAAGTCCCCCACCCACAGCTACACTCTGGCTTACCTTGCCGTAGCTCCTGTGATGGCAAACCATCGACAATGATCCATGTGAAGTCACCTTGAGGCATCTCATAGAGGAAACACTGCACTGCTGCCGAATTATTTCGGCTGTGGTCAGTGATGCCTGTTCTGATCCAACACGTGTAGGAAACCCTTGCTAAGCCATCTACAGCCAGCAATGTTTGCTGAGAGCAAAGGCAGAACTACTGTGCTGCCAAGCAAATGAATAAACAAACAGCAAAACAATACAGCGTTTCAACATCCACTTCGAAGAGATGGGCAACTGTCTGTTCGACTGGCAATTTCATTGCCTTGAATGCCATTTTTCTTGCCTGAAGAAGAACAAGTAGGTCGAAACGCGTTGTTATTGATTTTTTTTCTTTGTTTCTTGGTTGAGTAGTTACGCCTTTGCTCCTGTTTTAATTCCGCATGCACTCACTCTACTAGTGTGGGTGACGCCAAGACACCCATCCAAAGACAGTCCGTATCAACTTGCCGATTCCGGCGGCCCAACACAAACTCAGTAAGGGCAAAAATGTGAACAGACCATGACTTGAGACCTTTTTTCATTCTGATCGATGAGAATGATTGCGGTGAAGATGATGCCATTTCTAACGGACGGTACATGACAGTCTGTACCAGGGCCGAAAGAGACTGATACCTGCAGTGTTGGTCAGGGAATTTGAGCTGATGAGCACATTGCAAGCTCAGCACTGGGTAGGAGCCAGTCGGGGTCAAAATGTCCCAGAAAAAAATGGCTGTAATGGTAATTGAAATCACGACCTCAAAGCCGGGAATCCGAGACACTAACCACTGCGCTACGGTGGCTGCTAAGCCCGTATAGCATAGCGCTGGAATGGCATCCACGGGGATGTAATGCTGGAATGTATTCATTCTGCAAAATGATGTGTAACGTCGTTTTCAGTGGCATTACCTGCTTGAACTGATTCTGTGAAGTACATCAAGTGCATCACATTCTTTCTTTTTTACCAATGTAGCATCAGCAATGACAAAATGCCTAATTGTGCAGATTCTGCCAAGTAAAAGGCGAGCAACATTGCTTTTTTGTTTGTGAAGCAATGATGTAATACTTGAGTTTACTGCTAAAAGTGGCTTGGGCAATGTTATGCCTTAGTATTCGGAGTCTGTCGTGTACAATACCTACTACTACATACACCTGTAACTGTATCAACAGTAGGATACCGCAAGAGTGTAATGATTCTCTGAACCATAAGACCAGCATCATAGATTTTCATCCAGAAGTTAGCGGTGAGGTCATGGCCGAATGTGGTGATTCTGCGAACTGCATGATCTACATTATGGCCTGTAAGCGGCCTCAGCAATGTGGATGTGCTGATTATGCGTAGCACACAGCTTAGAAAGAAACTTGGTTATAACACCAGCAACAGAGTGTTTGATCTGCAGATTTTGCGAAGTTGTATAAGAAACAGAGGCTGTGCATGCACAGTTGATTCGAAATCCTACTGGCTTCCAGCTAACACTTAATGCACATAACAGCTAGGGCTGATACCAAGAGGAGACAGAGAGAGAGAGAGAGAGAGAGAGAGAGAGAGAGAGAGAGAGAGAGAGAGAGAGAGAGAGAGAGAGAGAGAAAACCGAAAACATAAAAAAACACACTTAACGGCAAAAGAGTGCGCACTGTATTGAAACTAAATGCATGCTCAGTTCTTAACAAAATAGAAATTCTGTGGTTGTTCGGGGCAGTTTTTGAATGCAATGAATGATCTGCATATAATCATCTGAAATCGATCAATCATTTGCGCTAGAAGCTCATAATTGTATTGGTAATCTGTTAAGTTTCTTGATGTGTGTTGTCAATATACAATTTAACTTCTTTTTTTTGTGATATCTTAACTCCCGTCCTCCATTCTTTCATTCTCTGTTGACCCCGGTAATTGTTGTCTCGCCCTGTCATCTTGATCTTAACATCTTCACTTGAATAGTAGTAAATTGGTAGTAGTTACAGCATGCCTCTATGTGATTCAACATTTTTCACTGTTGTCAAAATGATATCTTGCTACCTAGTGATTATTCTTTGCTCTGTTTTACGAATCCACACCTGGTTTGAAAAAAAATGCCTGTGAAATGTCGCTGTCGAGGGAAGAAAACGAAAGTCGACCAAACGCCTTTGAGCCGCATGTTAACTGCAATCGTCATGCCCTTCAACCAACACTGCAGACTTCCAAATATAGATTCTATGAATCAATCACTTTTCGTTCTTTCTTTCTAAGTTAAGAGGCATTCATTTTGACTTTAAGACGCAATACACAGGTTTTCTGCACAGAGACGCCCTACGCGGTTTCTCTTGAAAGAGGCAGTCTTCCAGTCAGAACCTTACCTGAAGTCAGTGGTCGCCCTGTGTCCTATGATAGAAGTAGATGAGAAGCAATCACTGGAAGTATCTTGTGATCGAATGTCGCCTGCCAGTCTCTGCTCCTTTTTAACCTTGATCTCACGTGTGACCTGCGTGTGCACCCTCCCCTCAGCCACCCTCTTCAATCCTGTGGGCGTTTTATTACCGTCATAAAAGATGCCGTCAATAAAGAGTCAGGCGTATTTGCAAAGATGACAGCTTTCCCTATGTCGTTTATTATTATTATTATTATTACTATTATTATTATGATCTTCATTATTATTATTATTATTATTATTATTATTATATTATTATTATTATTATTATTTACTGTTGTTGTTGCTCCTGCTGCTCTTGCTATTTTTTTTTATTATTGTTATACTTGTCATTATTATGATTATCATTGCATTATTTTCATTATTTATTCATTTATTTTTATTTTTCATCATCACCATCATCATCATCATCATCATCATCATTACTATTATCATTATTATTATTATTATTACTATTATTATTATCATTTATCATTGACGTTGTTACAATTATTATTGCCATTATTCATTTATTTACGCATTTATTTATTTCAGTTTTATTTATCTATTTATTCATGTATTCATTTTTCATCTAAGTAGGAGCAGTATTCTACCTTCAATAAATACAATGTTTTAATCCACTAAACACCGTCCAGTAAACATTATCATGCCACAAATGTTATGGTTGGTTTACATAAACGAATTGTGGCATAGGTTTTCCATAAAGGGAGCCTGTGACAAATAAGTACAAAGAAAAACAGATTAACAATGTTTACTCACGTACGCACGCGCGCGCGCGCGCGCACGCACCACACACACACACACACACACACACACACACACACACACACACACACACACACACACACACACACACACGCACGCACGCACTACGCACGCACGCACGCACGCACACACACACACACACATAAAAAAAAAACGCGCGCGCGTGTGTGTGTGTTTGTGTGTGAAGTTTGTATTGAGTGTGGATCGTATGGCAGTTAGTTAGGTTAGGGATCAACATCAATTGTGCTAGTCTTTTGTTTATTCTCATCGTTGTCTTGAGTGTGTGTGTGTGTGTGTGTGTGCGTGTGTGCGTGCGTGCGTGCGTGCGTGCGTGCGCGCGCGCGCGTGTGTGTGTGTGTGTGTGTGTGCTTCAGATTTTGTATGCAGATATGCCACTCTCGGGTGTGACATACGTGGTGAACACTCAGAATATAGCATGATAAAGGAGGATCCTGCAGGACACAGACATAGTTATTTTGTGATTGGCCGCTAGGGACTTAGTGGAAAGTGTCGGGAAGAGGGTGTATACAGCTGGAAGTGCATGCGTCAGGTAGGTGTAGGGCTTGCCTGTGTCAGTAGCAGATTGTTGAAATAAGTCCTTGCTACAAAATAAAGTAGACAGGAGACGAAGGCTTGGAGAAGTGAGATGAAACACCGGTTTGTGGAGGGAAGAGAAGCGATCGGGTGATGGTGATTGAGGGGGCCTAGAGTGGCGTTATCATGCCGGGGAGGGAGGGAGGGGGATACTTATGGCGCGTATTAAAAACACCCATTCCCTTCCACCCTCCCTCTCACGGGTCCCACTGACCCCGAACTATCCCCATATGTGTTTCTGGGTGGACATATTGATCCCGGGGGGTATGTTTTTTGCACAAGCCAGAACGATTTGCAGTGCAGTGCTCCGTATTTAAGGAGAGTGCCAGATTCAGCCTTGGTACCAGATCCTTATCAGATCGAGGTATTGTTGGCGCATATCACGATAACACGCACATCAGACTTTTACGTTTATGTGCGAATTTAACCGTTTGCCATCTCGTTGAAAAACAAGGGCGGAAAGAGGTCTGGGAAAAGAGCGTGTGATGAGGAGGGGGAACTGGGAGTTGATTATCTTAATAGACCCAGCACTCGGGGAGGGAGACGAAGATGGTTTGGTGGCTGATCGAAATGTATACAAGGGATACAGAGGGGGGAGAAGGTGTGTGTGTGTGGGGGGGGGGGGGGGGGGGGGGGAGGGAGAGGGGGGGGGGGGGGGCAGACACAGTATGTTTCACCATTGGCCAATGCGCTGAGTCTTATATGTGGCTGCATCATTTATGCATCTTCCTAGTTATCTATGCATTAAGATTTTCCAATTCTGTGGTGGTATGAATGCTCATCTTTGGCCTGAGGCAATAATCCGACAGGTGGTATGAAAGCACTACTTGATGGACACAAAGAACCATCGGAATAAGAACGTCATAACCTTTTTTTTTTTTTTTTTTTTTTTTTAAAGATGCATCAGAAAATTCCGTTTCACGTGCAGGCAATCACACACGGAAGAAAAGAAATCGTCATTGATTCAATACTAAGGTAAAGTGCTCTCCCGGGAAAATGAGATCATCATCTTCATCATCCTCATTCCTATCGATCAGTGATCTTCAAGCCCTGCTGTCGTGAGTGATAGCGTCATAGAAAAGTGAGGAGGAGGGGGGGGGGGGGGGGGGGGGGGGGGGGGGGGGAGGGGGGGGGGGGGGGCAAAAATTGCCCTCTGAAGCTGAAGCCTTTCAGTCGGTTGAAAGAAAAAAAGGAATGGTGCAGTAGTTGGTGGGGGGGGGGGGGGGGGGGGGGGGGGGGGGGGGGGGGGGGGAGCGATACGGATTCTGTGTCTGTGGTCTTGGCCATACAGAATGAAAGTAAAAGCAACGGGCTAAAAAGTAATCTTTAGAAAAACAGAATTCCACACTGTAACACGGAATTGTCCAATAATTCCAAATGTACAGAATGAATACATCAAGATAACAAAACATAATGTTATCGTAACTTAAACGCGCTATATTATAAAATGGATAGGTTTCTAACCGTTCGTCGTTATGTGATGCTAGAAGTGAACTTAGTAGAAAAAAGTCGGATATTTAAAGTACTTTACATGTATATATCACAATCTAAAACTTTAATGCAGGAGAGAATGAGACAAAATGCACCTCGTCTTCCTTCTTTTGTTTTTTTTTTTTTTTTATTATGGACAAATCACGTGGACTGGAGTGTATTGTTTGTATTGATATTGATGTGCAGCCATATCGGAATGTCAAGTCTAAAACTAGTTATTGTTTTAAGATACCTGTCAAGATTCAACACTAAATGCGTTTTTGTCAACAGCCTTTAAGCAAAATGTTTAAATTATACTGAACCTCTCGCTGTTCTGACCATGAAAATCGTATTATTGCCATTTGCAGAATACCAATCTTTCTTAAAAGTTTGCGATAAATTGAATTTGCTCCTTCAACACCTTAGTTCAGCCACACATACCCGACACCAAACATGTGCAACTGACAAAGAATATCTGATGTCCAGTTTTGCGTTGTCACGAGAATCCAAATCGAACAGTGTTCCATATGTTCTATTATGTGGTGATCTCGACTCATACATTCTCATCAGTGTTATTCCATATCGTATACATCTAAAAGGAGAATTTAAGTAAATTTGATTTCTGTTTGTCTTTCCATGAATCAAGTCATTTTTTGTTTGCAATTGACCCCCTAGTAACCTTTTAAAGTAAAAAAAGGTGCATCTTTTCACAGTGGTGAACTGCACAAATACGTCCTCACAATTAAACACCATATTGATCAATTGGCTGTATTTCAACGTCATGAAATTTTCGAAGTACGACAAGAGAACTACAACTTAACTTAGATAATTTTTGTAAGATACAAAACAACGCATGTTTGGTCCAGCTGGCAAGATTTTGACAAAACGCATTACAACGCTGCCTTGTTGAAAACTATATGCCTAAATATTTTAAAAATAACAACGGACAGAACGATTCTATCATAGCGCGTAATGTTCTTTAGCTGGTATGTATCCACCTTTCCTGAACACAGCTGCATTATTTTTACTCAAAGTCGCATTCAGATGGAGCGCCGATGTAGCCCTATGTTGACAGTTAAACTACTATGCCTGCAATACAGCTATCGTTTCGGATTAGAAGGGCTACCTCATCTGCCAAAAGCAAAGTAAAACAATTTATGATAAACACAGGTCATCGTTACAGCATGCCTCCCATTTCTGATCACTTCTATCACTAATGTATTTACACACACACACACACACACACACACACACACACAGAGAGAGAGAGAGAGAGAGAGAGAGAGAGAGAGAGAGACGAGAGAGAGAGAGAGAGAGAGACTCAAGACTCAAGACTCAAGGTAATTTATTCACGTTTTAGACCCATAGCCCCCGTGAAGGGGGTTGCGAGTTAACTACAGTCATCTTAGCTTGCGAGCATCTGCATGCAGTCATAACTAATACTTAATCATGAATGTTTTGAATAAATAAATTGACATTTTTCGCAGTTTACTCATGAGTACATGCCAAAAGAAGTGCCAGTCTAAACTGACTTGGAATTTACAAACCTTAATCGGTATATACTCAGCTCTTAATTGGTAACCCATGTCTTCTTGTCCTTACCTTTCAAATTTCGCAACGTCTTATAAGCTTTAAACGATATCTTAGTTTCCTCCATTCTGGTTATTTTCAGCCAATACTTAATACATTTAAAAACGAGAATTAATATAAATTGGATCCCTTTCAAGTTCACCATAAGCTAAATCATTTGGTGTTCGATTGTTGACATTCAAAAATCTTTTAATAAGATACAAATGAATTATTCTCTCTTTTAGCATTTTTTCTCGAGAGCCCAAATTTCAGCTCCCATACTGTAATATTGGCTGAACCCGAGAATTGAATAACTTCGAAAAAAAAAAAACAAAAAAAAAAAAAAAAAAACACAGAAAATGCGCTACTATTCCATTATATAAAATATGAAGAATAACTGTGGCTGCTCTCCTTACCCCATTTGCTATATCTTGACATGCAAAAGTGAAACTTAATCTGGTGGTATAATAAAATCCAAAATATTTGTATGTGTTAACTACACCGATGAATTCACCCCCATAGGTCAAATTTTCATTACGTGCCAAATATATACCTTTAGGGAACACAATGATATTGGTCTTATTCATGATTATTTACTTTAAATTCTAATTTAGTGGCGGCTGTATACAAGCGGTTCAATTGCCTTTGAAGACCAACAACAGTTGTAGCAGTAAAATAATGTCATCAGCAAAAAGTAATACAAACAGTTCCAAGAGATCAAAAGTAACACCATGTCGTCCTTTTTGAATAATGTCCAAGGCCAATTCATTTATGAACAGAGAAAATAAAGCTGGGACTACAAACATCCCCTTGCTTAATCCCTTTTGGACACTCAACAAAATCTGATAATTTTAATCCCTCTCTAATTCCCGCTTTTACCTCTTTATACATGCTTTTACACAACGGTACAACTTACCTTGATTCCATTTTTACACAAAATAGATCATAATACATTCCGTGAAATTGAATCGGAAGCTTTTTCAAAATCTACAAAAAAACCACATGCAGCTTCTTGTTATTGACACACGGTTTTTGAACTGCAGCTAGTAGACTTTACATATGATCAATGGTTAGAATAACCTTTTTTTTTAAGTCCTGCTTGATGTCACCAGTTATATCATTCTGATATATCATTCATAAAGTCTATCATTAATAAATGAACTATAAAGTTTACTACATACATTGCCTCTCTAGTATTTTACATCGTTTTACCTTCCCTTTTTTAATAAAGGTAATGTTATGAAATTCTTCCTATCTTCAGGATAAAATCCCTGTGTCAAGTAGATGATTAAACAATTAACTAGAAAACTTAAAAACAATCTTACCAGAATTTTTAAAACGATCCCAATGAGGCCATTAGGTCCGGCAGTTTTAACATTCCTTAATTTTTGTAATAGGTGATCATATTCCTCCCCTGGATATTGGTCTGTCGAAAAGTATGTTGCTTCATTACTCAACGGATTGTCAGTCCCTAACAGAATCCACCATCATCCCCTATGGACTCCACATCGTCCTATTTAAAAGCTTTTTAAAAATGTAGGAACCAATCTGCACCGGAATGTATTTGCAAGTTCTGATTTTCTTTTTAGAAATCTTGGGTAGCATTCCAGATTAACTGTGATTTTTGGCCAAAAAGACAAAAGATTATTCAAAAGGGAATCATTATGGTTCTTTCTGTTTTTTTTTTTTTTTAAATTTTATCTTTCCTTCTCGCAATGCGAACATACTCTGTCATATGTGCCATTGTTTTTAGAAAGTTTATGAATAATCTAGGAAGCTTACGTTTTGGCTACTCTGCATTCTTAGTCCAAACAATTTTGTATAAACATGCTGATTATTGGTTATAGCTTTCCTCATATAACTGTTGTGCTTGCTCTTGACAGTTTTGCTAAACAAATTTAGTGCTCGTTTACGTCAACAGAAATAACTTTTCAGCGACCACTTAACTTTTCTAAAAAGATTTGGACGAGTTCATTGATGTGAAAAAAAACTGTTGACTAAAGTCTTGGTTCCAGAAATATTTAACAACAAAAAAACTGATTACCATCTATATCAGGAACAAAATTTCATGAGACTGATCATTTTGCATTCAATGCGCAATGCCCCACGCTAGTACTAGTAGTAATGGTCAGCACTCGTATCTTTCAATCACATTCAGAGTCATCTGGTTTATCACAATTCATTTCAAAAGATTCTACTGATGCTAGAAAGAAATAGTACATTTACACATGCTCCCTATATCGAAAACGTATGTGGAATCAACCTTCAAGATCACCATTACAGATTCCATTTAAAACGTCAATCCTTAATACAGTTGCACATGCCAAGCAGGTTCTTCCAATACAGATTTAATACCTTGTCGCGAGACACATCGTATCTTGGCTGGCTGTTTCCTTAAAGTTAGTATATAGAATACCAATAGGGGTTTCGGATAAAGATTTGAAGTTCCTGCATTCATGTCACCACAGAACAGTTATTCAACTATATCAAAGGACAACTTAGTATCAAT
>JADBJO010008916.1:66366-89880 GCA_016801955.1 Conus betulinus | reverse complement strand
ATTTCCAATTATTTTCGGCAAAGAGCAAATAAATAAAAAAAATATATAGTTATTACCATCGTCTTTGTGAGGCTTCGGTGAATCGAATGGCACAAGTTTTGTCTCTGAGTGACTTCAAGTTTTCTCCCTTTTACCTGTAGTTTATTTTTCTCCATTGCTGGCTGCTGTGGTGGCGTGAGGCAAAGGTGTTTACCTGAACTGCACGTGCCACGTGATGGCGGTAGTAAGCGGTAGTAACTGTTTACCTGCATTCCAACTGAGTGGTGGCACACAGCTACGACTACCATGTCGTCCCCTTCCTCTGTATCTGAAGAAGTTGCTGTTACTGGTGTATCTGATCAGGAGGATACATCACCCTCGCCCCTCACTCTGACCGACATCCAGCGTATCCTCGATCAACAGACAACAATTGTCGTCACAGCTTGGCGCTCTGCGTGCTGACATGAACTCTGTGTTGTCGTTGGTGCAAGCCATTGCCTGTGACATTGCAGACTTGAAGGACCGCATCACCCGTCTGGAGAAAACCTGTGAGCAGCTGGCTGAGAAACAGGAGGATACGGCAGAGTCTGTCGAAGATCTGCAAGAAGATCTGACGGACCTACGGAAACGGTGCGATGACGAACTGGATAAGTTAGAAGCCTTTTCGCGCCGGGACAACCTTCGTTTTTTCAGCCTTGTTGAAACTCCTGGTGAAACTTTTGAGTCATGTGCCACCAAAGTGGTGGAATCTTTGAAGGATACTGTGCCAGGAAAAACATGGTCAGTGGATGACATTGTGCGCGCGCTCACAGAGTGGGTCAAAAACCAAACTTTTGCGTCAATGACTGCCAGCCGTAATCCTAACCCCAAACCCTGCCCAATGATTAAACAGTAAAACAAGTGGGGTAGTCTTTGCTCCCATAAGGAAACCTAACACAGAGTAAGTTTTATTTCAAGACTGGCACAGCCTTTAAACTTGAATAAAGTCAGACAAATACAAAGACGAACAATCTAATAGTGGGGGAAAACAAGCGCAGGCCAACAACTAAAATTGTCTTCATAGTAATGACTTGGCAAAACTTTGAATTTAAGGAGGGCAGAGGGGGGGAGGGCAGGAGGTTGAAGATGTAAAAACTGGGAACATGAAATTAATAAAATATGAAAACTCTTCACTGGCCGCATAAGGGAACCATCACAATCCCTTTTAAAGGCAGATATATTTGTATTGCCTGCTCCGAGGCCTTAAACTCATCAGGGAGACACGGCTGGCTGTATCTACCCTCCTGGCGTCAAATAGAGACACACCACAGTCCATAATACCATGGTGTTCTCGCTGGCTGCTTTGGGGGTGCTATTGGATTCTTTTTTGCACCCTTGGTGGTGAGAACACCATGGTATTATGGACTGTGGTGGGTCTCTATTTGACGCCAGGAGGGTAGATACAGCCAGCCGTGTCTCCCTGATGAGTTTCCGACCCAGCGGACGAAAGGCCTCGGAGCAGGCAATACAAATATATCTGCCTTTAAAAGGGATTGTGATGGTTCCCTTATGCGGCCAGTGAAGAGTTTTCATATTTTATTAATTTCATGTTCCCAGTTTTACATCTTCAACCTCCTGCCCTCCCCCCCTCTGCCCCTTAAATTCAAAAGTTTTGCCAAGTCATTACTATGAAGACAATTTAGTTGTTGGCCTGCGCTTGTTTTCCCCCACTATTAGATTGTTCGTCTTTGTATTTGTCTGACTTTATTCAAGTTTAAAGGCTGTGCCAGTCTTGAATAAAACTTACTCTGTGTTAGGTTTCCTTATGGCAGCAAAAGACTACCCCACTTGTTTACTGTTTATTGTTTACTGTTCCCTGCCTCATTTCATTTCCAATTTCGTTTTGATTAAATCGAGGTTACTTGTATTTGTTTCTGTCTGTCTATGTGTTTGTCTTTTGATCTCCCTTGCATCTTTGGGTGGATCCTCAAGCGTAGGCTCAAAGATTGCCCCCTACATTTTATACTATTTGCATAATATCTGTAGTTTTTCAGCAACTTTTTTCCTCCCCACACACTTTCGTTTGGTTTCTTTTACTACTCTTCGCTGGCTGCTTTGGGGGTGCTATTGGATTCTTTTTTGCACCCTTGGTGGTGAGAACACCACGGTATTATGGACTGTGGTGTGTCTCTATTTGACGCCAGGAGGGTAGATACAGCCAGCCGTGTCTCCCTGATGAGTTTCCGACCCAGCGGACGAAAGGCCTCGGAGCAGGCAATACAAATATATATGCCTTTAAAAGGGATTGTGATGGTTCCCTTATGCAGCCAGTGAAGAGTTTTCATATTTTATTAATTTCATGTTCCCAGTTTTTACATCTTCAACCTCCTGCCCTCCTTAAATTCAAAGTTTTGCCAAGTCATTACTATGAAGACAATTTAGTTGTTGGCCTGCGCTTGTTTTCCCCTACTATTAGATTGTTCGTCTTTGTATTTGTCTGACTTTATTCAAGTTTAAAGGGCTGTGCCAGTCTGAATAAAAGTAACTCTGTGTTAGGTTTCCTTATGGGAGCAAAGACTACCCCACTACATGCTTACTACAAGAGTAACAAGCTTGGTAGTCGCGGGCCCTCTGCAGCAACGTTCCGGCAACGGCAGCACCGACAACACACGCCACCACAACGGAGCCTCCAGTCATCCAAGAGGGGGGTCAGTCGGAAATCTTAACCTCGGAAGCAGGACACCTGTTCGTGGCAACAGTGCGACCACTAGTGGGCCGTCCTCAAGCACACCAACACGCGACACCCCGACCCCCGAAACGAAGGCGCCCACCCAGCTTCCCCAACAATGCAGTTTCAGCAAAACCGAACCAGGCATGATGTGTCGGCCAAGCCCCAGGTTTGAACACGGTCCAACGTACTGTAAGCCCTTCACTTTCTTTCTTGTCCTGGAATATTGACGGCTTTGGGAACCACATTTTTCCGACCAATTTCTTAAATTACGTTAATAAGTTTGACTTTTGTGTTTTGTTTGAAACTTTTCTCAACAGTTTGTTTTCCCCTCCAGATTGCTGGTCAGCTTTTTCATGTTTTTCCTCTTCTGCTGTGAAACTTTCTTGTCGAGGTAGAAGCAGTGGTGGTATTATCACTTTGATACGTAAAGAATATGAAACATTTGTATCGCGTGTTGAGGTTTCATACGACCACGTTCTTGTTCTAAAATTAGATAAATCCCTCCTTGGAAGTGTCAGTGACGTTTTTCTTGTAGCTTGTTACGTTCCCCCCATCGATTCTCCTTTCTATGATTATGTGCAACATAAATGTCACTTGTTTCATATAGAACAGAGCCTTGCAGATGTGCTTGAACAAACTGGTGATGCCCTTTTTCTACTATGCGGAGATTTTTACAGCTAACCTTCAGCCCAATTCTGATGCATTCCAGACTGAGCCAGAAAACATGCTGAATGACAACTCTGCATCATTTGTTGATAACCGTCAGACACAAGACTTAGTCTCTTAATGCCTTTGGTAGACATCTTCTAGATTTGCGTGTCTGCTATGAACTTTTGATTTTAAATGGCTTCTGTTACCTGATGCATCGAAGCAATTGACGTTTGTTTCTCCTAGTGGCGCAAGTGTAAATGATTACTTTATTGCTTCTCCAGACTTTGCTACATTATGTACAAATTTTTGTTGTAGAAGAGGGAGTCGAATCCGTGCATATGCCCCTTGTGCTTCAGTAAATCGTTTGCTTACAGAAAATGATACAGATAATTTACGTGACAGCTCTCTTTGTTCTGTTGATCAGATAATATGGAACCCTGATGAAGTACATACACTCAATGAATCCTGTTTTTCTCCGGCGTTTTTTCTGACTGTACAGCAGAAGCCACTGCTCAGATTCAACGGTCAGTCGATGATGCTTTGGGACACGTTTACGTGTGCTATTAAAGATGCAGCAATGTGTATGACTAAGCGGATTTGTCCCAATAACCCTAAAGGTGCTGTCCTCACTTCTAAACAAAGTAAGCCTTGGTTCGACAAACATTGTCGCCTGTTGAAGAAAAACGCAAGAAAAGCGTTAAGAATCTTTAATAGAAACAAGAGACTAGAAAAACAGATCATACGTACAGGAAAGGGAAAAGTATAAAACTGCTCTTAGAATTAAGGGAAAAGTATTTAAAAAGGAAGCTGTAGATAGAGACTTGTCAACAATCGACATAATTCGCAGGCACTCTGGAAAAAAAAAAAAAGCAATGGAAACGTAAAACCTGATTAAAAAGTAACATACCTGAAGAAGACTGGTTTTGTCACTTTTTCTAATCTCTTAAATGACAATGCAGAACAATACGTTCACGATATTTTTGAGCCAGAGGGTAACGAAGCTGACAACTTGTTTGATTGCCTTTATATTGATATACCAGAATTAGAGATAAAAGAAGCTATAAAGCATTCAAAATCAGGAAAATCAGCTGGACCTGATGGGTTAACAAATGAAGTTTTAAAAGTCTCACAGGATGCGATTGTCCCTTTTTTTGACAAAGTATTTTAATGCATTGTTTTCCAAGGGGTACGTATCCCAGTAAATGGTCAAAAGCTATCGTATTTCCACACCATAAAAAGGAGACATTGACAACCCCGATAATTATCGTGGTATTGCTGTTTTGTCTTGCCTCAGCAAACTGTATACTTATATCTTAAATAAGAGGTTGTCAGAATAGTCGAATACATACAATATCATATCTGAAAACACACAGGCTGGTTTCCGCAAAGATTATTCAACAATCGATCATATTTTCATATTCAATGCCTTAATTCAGAAATATCTCGCTCTGAACAGAAAGATTTATGTAGTCTTTGTCGACTTTCAGAAAGCGTTCGATACGGTCAAGAGACATGTACTGTGGAATATTTCACTAACGATCGGAATCGGTGGTGAAATGCTTTCAGCGCTCCAAGCAATGTAGAACTCGGTAAAATTTTGTGCAAGAGATGATCTGGTTTATACCGACAGTTTTGAATGCCTTCAAGGACTTTAGCAGGGCTGTTTGGCTTCTCCAACACTATATTTCTTCTATTATTAACGAATTAGCTGTTTATATAATCAATAACGGTAAGCATGGCTTCCAGCTTCGATCTGACACTACTGAGTTATTTTTGCTAATGTTTGCTGATGATATTGCTTTGTTTTCGTCCAGCCCGAGTGGTCTTCAAACTCAGCTAAACAACTTATTTGTAATATCTGCAGAACTCGGACTGAAAATGAACCTCAGTAAAACAAACATGATGGTGTTCAGAAATGGGGGCTACTTATCAAAACATGAAAAATGGAATTATGGAACCCAAGACGTTGAAGCAGTAAACGTGTACAGATACCTCGGCCTCAACTTTACTACTCGCCTGAGCAGCAAATTGTCTGTCGAAGACATGATTTCAAAAGCAAAGAAATGTGTTGTAGACATATTTAGAACCATGTGAAGAATCAATCATACTGACCCAAAAATATTCTTTCAGCTCTTTGATGCCCAGACTACCAGTACTGTTGCATGCGTCAGAAATTTGGGGTACTGATGAAATAGAAGGGACAGAAAAAGTACATTTATTTTCATGTAAACGGTTGCTGAATGTGGCTCTCCGTACACCAAATCTAATGGTGTATGGTGAACTTGGTCGATTTCTCTCTTTGTTCAAGCTTCAGTACGGTGTGTTTCTTATTGGCTTAGACTTTGTGCATTACCAGAAAACAGATCTTCTAACATGGCTTACCAAATGCTTAAAGAAATGGACGAAAGAGGAAAGGAAAAAACGGGGCCTCTAAAGTCAGAAGAATGTTGTGTGTAAATGGTTTTGGACATGTATGGTGTTCACAGGATGTCGGAAACAGGGGAAAGTTTCCTGAAGGAATTTAAACAACGATTGACTGATTGTGCTAAACAAAACTGGTCGTCAAAACTCTCTGACAGCAACTGTTACAAAATTTAGTGTAGTTTTAAAAGTTTATTACAGCGTGAACAATATTTCGATGTTATCAGTTCACATTACGTTAGGAACATGTTGATTAAATTTCGCTTGGGAATAACAGATCGGAAGTGTAATAGATATAGATACAAATCAGAGTATATCGACATGTTACAATGTCCTTTTTGTCTAGCCTCTCAAGAAAATGAAACCCATTTTTTGTCCTTCTGTCCGATATATGACGACCTACGAAAGAAATATCGTCAGGTTTCAATTTGTTGTTCTACAGAACGCAGAAAAATTTACCATTCTCAATACCACTACTCCAACATCAACAGTAAATCTGGCCAAGTGTATTTTTATGCCTTCAAACTCTGCAGTAACATGTTGGATCACCGTCATTTCACGTGCGACTGTGGATAAATTCATTGTTTGATTTGTTGTCACGTAGTGCTTATGGGCTGCTGGCCTACTATTGTTTCATGCGTCATCTTCCATTCACTTGCGTTGTGTGTGTGTGTGTGTGTGTGTGTGTGTGTGTGTGTGTGTTCCTTGCGTGCGTTTATTTTTGTGTGAGCTCTTGCGCACTCACGTGTTACATTCCTGTTTACTTGAGTGAGAGAGAGAGAGAGAGAGAGAGAGAGAGAGAGAGAGAGAGAGAGAGAGAGAGAGAGAGAGAGAGAGATCTAAAGTATTATGTGTGTAACGACGTCACAGAAAAGCTCCACAATGATATTCATAATAACTTACTCGATTGTATGGACACAATGTCTGAACAAGAAACCCATCTCAAGTCTGAAGTCCGAAGTCTCATCCTCGTGTTCCTAATATCACCACCCGAATAACAACTTACCTCTAGTTTTTCAAGGCAGCATAAAGCTGACTTTGTAATCTAAATTCTTTTTTTTGAAAAGTACTTTAATATGCCTTTTAAGACGATATAAAAGTGATGTAGAAACATTGTTGCAGAGTTTACCCAAACCTGAAAAAAAAACGTATTATTGTACCTATTCTAAACACTGGAAAGTAATATTTTTCAATATATCCATCATTATTTTACAGTATTAAACTCTATCTAAAAGATAACGTGATGCGTGAATATAAAAGATCCACGACCTTAGATTAATGTCCAGCTTATTTCACACATGTGTGTGTGTGTGTGTGTGTGTGTGTGTGTGTGTGTGTGTGTGTGTGTGTGTGTGTGTGTGTGTGTGTGTGTGTGTGTGTGTGTGTGTGTGTGTGTGTGTGTGTGTGTGTGTGTTTGCGGGGAGGGGGGGGGGTTTTCAACGTTGTCAGAAATGTATCAGTTGATTGATTAATGTGCGCTGTGTACAACTAACACAGTCACACTAGTTATCAAAAATGCTTTTGTTTGTTGTGCATTTCTATATTGCAGGCGTCCTGGTGGTGAGAGAGACAAAAAAAAGCATCAAATATCGCAGTGTCTCTACATGGTTCTCATATTCCACGTGTACATACATATGCGGATAAGAGGTGTCATCAATATATGCGGCATGCAATGACTTCTGGTTAGGAAAACAGAGGGATGACGTCATGTCAAAGATCATGGCGGTCCCATAACGTTCCTTCCTCTGTTTCTCCCTTTGAACTTTTGCTGTAGCAATGGACAACACAGACAGACAGATAGATAGATAGATAGATGGATAGATAGACGGTTAGATAGATAGACAGATAGAGAGAGAGATAGAGAGAGAGATACATACATACATACATACATAGAGAGAGAGAGAGATAGAGAGAGAGAGAGAGATAGACAGGTAGATAGATAGACAGACAGACAGACAGATAGACAGATAGATAGATAGTCAGATGGAGAGATGGAGAGATGGGTAGATAGATAGAGAGAGATTGAGAGACAGATAGAAAGACAGATCGGTCGATCGATCGATCGATCGATCGATCGATCGATAGATAGATAGATAGATAGACAGACAGACAGACAGACAGACAGATCGACAGATAAATAGAGACAGACAAACAGAACGATAGACAGACAGACAGACAGAGAGAGAGAGAGACAGAGAGAGATACAGAGACAGAGAGAGCAAGAGAGGAGAGAGAGAGAGAGAGACAGAAAGAGAGAGAGAGACTAATCAATTGTTTGACAGGTTGATAAATACATATCAGATACTTTCATTTAGAAATTCCTAGTGAAGAACCCAATGGGCAAAAACGGATTTTCTGCTCCGCCAAAGCAAGGAACAAACTACGAACCATCCGTGTGTTTATTTTTGTATCGTGGTGATGTGTTTGTTCTTTCGTTTGCAGGCGAAGTCATCCTGTATCTGCTCTCGTTTACATTTTCGCCTACCGTTGTACCCACTTCGAAACCAGCTTAGAAGTGCATTTCTCCAATTTGAAGGGCTCAAAGGTTAATGCGTGGCTTGAATTTTAGCAGAGGATAGGGCGGACAGAACAACTACTTAATGAACTGATAGAGTTGTTGGCTCCTTATTCAATTCTTGGATTTCACTGACGAGTTATCTGCAAAGTGAGACGACTGTAGGCGGAGATCTAAACAACATTTTTAAGTTGTTAATATCACTCCATCGGACAACGTGGATAAACAAATTACAAAACAAAACACGACGTGTTTCGACCTCTTAGGTCTTCTTCAGGCAAGATAAACAGACACTCAGGACAGCAAAAATGAAGAACGAGCATATCACGTCTCTTTGTCGAATTCGGTTATCTTCATCTTCGTTGTCCTGAGAGTTGTTTATCTTGCCTGCAGAAGACCGAAAAGGTCGAAAGGCGTCATGTTCTGGCTTGTGATTCGTCTGTCTACCTCATTCGATGAAGGCATAGTAGTAGCAATTTCAAATTCACAGACGATGTTCACAAATCCACACAGTGAGCATACCTAATTAAGATCAAGTAGACCCACATATGGAGCTCGTTCTCTTTGGTGTTGCAGAGAACATGAAAACTGACGAAATAACTAATCTCGTCATCCTACTTGGTAAGTTCTCTTCCTACATAAGTCAAGATTACAAAAACATAAAACCGAGTCTGCAAGCATTTTTTGAAGGAAATAGATAGTCAATATGAAACTGAAAAATTCTCGCATCACATAGAGATGAAACATGCAGATTTTGTGGTTTACTACATACCTAAACAAAAACCATTCACGCCATGCCAAAATCAAGAAGCTTATGAATCTGTGCAACAGGAGTATCAACAATGTGAAGGGAACAGTCGCGTCAGACGCTCCTGATACATTGCTGTATGGTGAAAGGGTCTCTCCCAGCCCTTGTGGTTGTGCGTGCGAATGTGTTTTGTTTGTGTGTTTGTTTTTGATGCCTTTGTACTTTTACTCTGTATTTATCCATATATATATATATATATATATATATATATATATATATATATATATATATATATATATATATATCAAGAATACCAGTAAAATGCCTAATAAAATTCTTAAAATGCTCGACCCTTTGGGAAGCAACATCTGTTAAAAATAGAATGGTAAAAGGAAGTTTTAAAATCGACAGGTCTGTTTCGAGCGCTGGCTCTCCTCAGGATCCTGAGGATCCTGAGGAGAGCCAGCGCTCGAAACAGACCTGTCTATTTTAAAACTTCCTTTTACCATTCTATTTTTATATATATATATATATATATATATATATATATATATATATATATATATATAATGATTAAAAGCAAATCTTAAAACCTGGGACAACAAACTTGTTTCGAGGTTCTTCCTCTCTTCAGGTCCCGTGCCAATCCCCTGCTATTGACCTCAATTGTATATATGTTTTGAATTGTGAGTTGCAGTTCAGTTGTGTTATGATGCACGTGTTGTGCAAGGGGGGCCCTGTAAAGGTTGTAAGGCTTTCTTTATTAGGTATTATTGTATGAGGGGTCCTATCAGGGTGCTGCTTTTTTATATTTGTTGATAAAAATTTCCTTTTGTGCCTGCAACTGTCTACGATTTCAACTCTTGCGTTCAATGTTGCCATACTAGGTTTGCATACAATCATCCACTTTTTCTGTTATGCACAGATTACATCTTTTTGTGTTATTGTTGTATGCTGCTGCTTTTTTCTGATTATTTTCCATGTAATATTAAAATCTGTATTTGTTTTCTTGAGATCCCATACATGTTTACTTAACTCTGTTTGATGTTTGTATTTTTCATTCTTAAAAGATTGTTTGTGATTGGCGTACCTAGCTTTGAATTTGTTTTCTGTAATCCCTATGTATGTCTCTTTGCCGTTTTTCGTTGTCACAGTGGCTTGGTATACGATATTATCAGAGAGACATTGGTTGTTCAGAGGGCATTGTTCTTTGGTTGTGCAATTGCAAGTTTTCCGTTTGTCACCCTCGTTTTGGACATTGGTTTTCTTTTTGTTTGACGCATCAATTATTTTTTTAAGATTTGGCATACAAGAATAAGATAGTTTGACAGTGTTCCTATTGAATATTTTAAAAAGTTTATGGTCTTTCTGGAACGATTCTGTTAATATTTTAAAGAATTCTTTGCCAATGTTGGTTTTCACCCTACCATCATATGGTGGGTTGTACCAGGTTATTTTCCTCTTTCTGTTCTTCTTCCTGCTTCCAGTGGTACCTTCAGGTTCGTATTTCAACTTGTAGTTGTATCCACTTTTTAACAGTGCTTCTTGGTAGTCTGTTGCTGCATCGTTGAATATTTCTTCGTTGCAGGAAAGGCTGGATAACCTCTTGTTTATCCCTTGTGGTATAGTTTTTATGATTGTTGGTGGGTGATTGCTCATGGAATTTACATATAATGGTGTGTCATTAGGTTTTTTGTATGGTCTGTATTGGTTTTTGTTTAGGTCTAATGTTACATCCAAGTAGTTGACTACTTTTTTGTTGGCTTCTATTGTGATTTTTAGTTGTGGTTTTGAAACAATTTGCATAGTTCTTTCTTTTTATTTTCTACCTCTCTAGGTGTGTTGTCCAGTGCTGCCAATCCATCGTCTCTGTATAGCCCGACTTTGTGCCCAAGTAGTTTCTGCATTTCCGACAATAGCAACAGGCCCACTATCTCGCATGTTTCTGCACCATCATATGAACCCATTGTAACGTCAAAAGTGGAATCTGCTTTTTTCACATAAGGCTCCTTTTTATTGTACAATAGAGGTTTTTTTTGCGTGGAATATGATTTCCAATTCTGAATTTGTCATCTCAGTATATTTGGCGGTAAATTTCTAAAGCATTTCTGAGCAATTCTTCATTGATGGATGGGTAAAAATCCACAATGTCGAATGCGATAAAGGTTGTTCTGTTTTGTTTGTGTAATTTCTGGAACCATTGCACCACCTCATATGTATTTTTCCAAAGGTTCAGTTCGAAATTTGATTTAGCGTCAGCTACTATTTTTTCTAGAATTTGCTTGCTTACCCTTCCTAGTTCAGACTTTGTGGGATTGATCAGTCTACATGTGGGGTTGTTTTTGAAAATTAGGTTTGTGATCTTTTAGTGTTATGAATGCTTCTCTTTTTTTGCGTGGTTTCTATCCTATCACTTAGTTCTATGCGTTCCACCAGTTTCTTTTCTTCTTTTCTGGTGGTAGAACATGTTTTCTCTTCAGCTCTTTTATAATTCTTTTGGATGTTTTTGCTGAGGAGCTGCTCGTAATCTTTCACTTCCATTTTATAAAAATTACTGGTTTTGTCTGCTTTGACAAATAGTTTTTCATCATGCATATATATTTTTATATGCTGCTCAGAGATTTTTGGAAGTTGCTATTTACTTTCCTAAATTTAATGGTAGAAATCATGCTTTTTAATCTTTCCTCAAAGCTCCTCATTTCTTCAATAACTGGTGGAGATCTCCATGAGTTGATACCATATGTTTCTGTCTTTTCCTGCTTTGCTTTAGGATTGAGGTAAAAGAAAGCTCTCTCCATCTTAAATTGCGTACAAATTTCTCTGTTTTTTTCAATTAGCCTTTTTATGTAGTTCTGTGGTGTAGCATAGGGGATGTTTTTGGTTGATAGGTTAAAATTTACTTTCTCCATTTTTTCCAAAAAAGTACTAGCCAGGTTTAAAGTGCTCGACACGTGGAGCTGTTTCTCTAGTCAGTAGTATATTTTCTGGCTTTTTTTCAGAAAAAGTGCTCAACCATGTGGGAGCAGCAGCTAAAATAATGATTAAAAGCAAATCTTAAAACCTGGGACAACAAACTTGTTTCGAGGTTCTTCCTCTCTTCAGGTCCCGTGCCAATCCCCTGCTATTGACCTCAATTGTATATATATATGTTTTGAATTGTGAGTTGCAGTTCAGTTGTGTTATGATGCACGTGTTGTGCAAGGGGGGCCCTGTAAAGGTTGTAAGGCTTTCTTTATTAGGTATTATTGTATGAGGGGTCCTATCAGGGTTGCTATTTTATATTTGTTGATAAAAATTTCCTTTTGTGCCTGCAACTGTCTACGATTTCAACTCTTGCGTTCAATGTTGCCATACTAGGTTTGCATAGAATCATCCACTTTTCTGTTATGCACAGATTACATCTTTTTGTGTTATTGTTGTATGCTGCTGCTTTTTTCTGATTATTTTCCATGTAATATTAAAAATCTGTATTTGTTTTCTTGAGATCCCATACATGTTTACTTAACTCTGTTTGATGTTTGTATTTTTCATTCTTGAAAGATTGTTTGTGATTGGCGTACCTAGCTTTGAATTTGTTTTTCTGTAATCCCTATGTATGTCTCTTTGCCGTTTTTTTCGTTGTCACAGTGGCTTGGTATACGATATTATCAGAGAGAGACATTGGTTGTTCAGAGGGCATTGTTCTTTGGTTGTGCAATTGCAAGTTTTCCGTTTGTCACCCTCGTTTTTGACATTGGTTTTCTTTTTGTTTGACGCATCAATTATTTTTTTTTTAAGATTTGGCATACAAGAATAAGATAGTTTGACAGTGTTCCTATTGAATATTTTAAAAAGTTTATGGTCTTTCTGGAACGATTCTGTTAATATTTTAAAGAATTCTTTGCCAATGTTGGTTTTCACCCCCTACCATCATATGGTGGGTTGTACCAGGTTATTTTCCTCTTTCTGTTCTTCTTCCTGCTTCCAGTGGTACCTTCAGGTTCGTATTTCAACTTGTAGTTGTATCCACTTTTTAACAGTGCTTCTTGGTAGTCTGTTGCTGCATCGTTGAATATTTCTTCGTTGCAGGAAAGGCTGGATAACCTCTTGTTTATCCCTTGTGGTATAGTTTTTTTGATGATTGTTGGGTGGGTGATTGCTCATGGAATTTACATATAATGTGTCATTAGGTTTTTTGTATGGTCTGTATTGGTTTGGTTTTTGTTTAGGTCTAATGTTACATCCAAGTAGTTGACTACTTTTTTGTTGGCTTCTATTGTGATTTTTAAGTTGTGGTTTTGAAACAATTTGCATAGTTCTTTCTTTTTATTTTCTACCTCTCTAGGTGTGTTGTCCCAGTGCTGCCAATCCATCGTCTCTGTATAGCCCGACTTTGTGCCCAAGTAGTTTCTGCATTTTCCGACAATAGCAACAGGCCCACTATCTCGCATGTTTCTGCACCATCATATGAACCCATTGTAACGTCAAAAGTGGAATCTGCTTTTTTTTTTCACATAAGGCTCCTTTTTATTGTACAATAGAGGTTTTTTTGCGTGGAATATGATTTTCCAATTCTGAATTTGTCATCTCAGTATATTTGGCGGTAAATTCTAAAGCATTTCTGAGCAATTCTTCATTGATGGATGGGTAAAAATCCCACAATGTCGAATGCGATAAAGGTTGTTCTGTTTTGTTTGTGTAATTTCTGGAACCATTGCACCACCTCATATGTATTTTTCCAAAGGTTCAGTTCGAAATTTGATTTGGCGTCAGCTACTATTTTTTCTAGAATTTGCTTGCTTACCCTTCCTAGTTCAGACTTTGTGGGATTGATCAGTCTACATGTGGGGTTGTTTTTTGAAAATTAGGTTTGTGATCTTTTAGTGTTATGAATGCTTCTCTTTTTGCCGTGGTTTCTATCCTATCACTTAGTTCTATGCGTTCCACCAGTTTCTTTTTCTTCTTTTCTGATGGTAGAACATGTTTTCTCTTCAGCTCTTTTATAATTCTTTTGGATGTTTTTTTTGCTGAGGAGCTGCTCGTAATCTTTCACTTCCATTTTATAAAAATTACTGGTTTTGTCTCTGCTTTGACAAATAGTTTTTTCATCATGCATTATATCTTTTATATTGCTGCTCAGAGATTTTTGGAAGTTGCTATTTACTTTCCTAAATTTAATGGTAGAAATCATGCTTTTTTAATCTTTCCTCAAAGCTCCTCATTTCTTCAATAACTGGTGGTGGAGATCTCCATGAGTTGATACCATATGTTTCTGTCTTTTCCTGCTTTGCTTTAGGATTGAGGTAAAAAGAAAGCTCTCCATCTTAAATTGCGTACAAATTTCTCTGTTTTTTTTTCAATTAGCCTTTTTATGTAGTTCTCTGGTGTAGCATAGGGGATGTTTTTGGTTGATAGGTTAAAATTGGTTCTTCCTTCCGTTTTTAAAAAAAGATGAAAAAGTGAAAGATGACGAGCCAAATATTTTACCGCCAAATATACTGAGATGACAAATTCAGAATTGGAAATCATCGAACGCAAAAAAAAAAACTCTATTGTACAATAAAAAGGAGCCTTATGTGAAAAAAGCAGATTCCACTTTTGAAACATACAATGGGTTGGCATATGATGGTGACAGAGACGATGGATTGGCAGCACTGGACAACACACCTAGAGAGTAGAAAATAAAAAGAAAGAACTATGCAAATTGTTTCAAAACCACAACTTAAAAATTACAATAGAAGCCAACAAAAAAGTAGTCAAACTACTTGGATGTAACATTAGACCTAAACAAAAACCAATACAGACCATACAAAAAAAAAAATGATACACCATTATATGTAAATTCCATGAGCAATCACCCACCAACAATCATAAAAACTATACCACAAGGGATAAAAGAGGTTATCCAGCCTTTCCTGCAACGAAGAAATATTCAACGATGCAGCAACAGCAACAGACTACCAAGAAGCACTGTTAAAAAGTGGATACAACTACAAGTTGAAATACGAACCTGAAGGTACCACTGGAAGCAGGAAGAAGAACAAAAAGAGAGAAAAATAACCTGGTACAACCCACCATATGATGGTAGGGTGAAAAACAACATTGGCAAAGAATTCTTTAAAATATTAACAGAATCGTTCCAGAAAGACCATAAACTTTTTAAAATATTCAATAGGAACACTGTCAAACTATCTTATTCTTGTATGCCAAATCTTAAAAAAAAAATTGATGCGTCAAACAAAAAGAAAACCAATGTCAAAAACGAGGGTGACAAACGGAAAACTTGCAATTGCACAACCAAAGAACAATGCCCTCTGAACAACCAATGTCTCTCTGATAATATCGTATACCAAGCCACTGTGACAACGAAAAACGGCAAAGAGACATACATAGGGATTACAGAAAACAAATTCAAAGCTAGGTACGCCAATCACAAACAATCTTTCAAGAATGAAAAATACAAACATCAAACAGAGTTAAGTAAACATGTATGGGATCTCAAGAAAACAAATACAGATTTTTTTTATTACATGGAAAATAATCAGAAAAGCAGCAGCATACAACAATAACACAAAAAGATGTAATCTGTGCATAACAGAAAAGTGGATGATTCTATGCAAACCTAGTATGGCAACATTGAACGCAAGAGTTGAAATCGTAGACAGTTGCAGGCACAAAAGGAAATTTTTATCAACAAATATAAAATAGCAACCCTGATAGGACCCCTCATACAATAATACCTAATAAAAAGAAGCCTTACAACCTTTACAGGGCCCCCCTTGCACAACACGTGCATCATAACACAACTGAACTGCAACTCACAATTCAAAACATATATACAAATTGAGGTCAATAGCAGGGGATTGCACACGGGACCTGAAGAGAGGAAGAACCTCGAAACAAGTTTGTTGTCCCAGGTTTTAAGATTTGCTACTTTAAACCTGGCTAGTACTTTTTTGGAAAAAATGGAGAAAGTAAATTTTAACCTATCAACCAAAAACATCCCCTATGCTACACCACAGAACTACATACATAAAAAGGCTAATTGAAAAAAACAGAGAAATTTGTACGCAATTTAAGATGGAGAGCTTTCTTTTACCTCAATCCTAAAGCAAAGCAGGAAAAGACAGAAACATATGGTATCAACTCATGGAGATCTCCACCAGTTATTGAAGAAATGAGGAGCTTTGAGGAAAGATTAAAAAGCATGATTTCTACCATTAAATTTAGGAAAGTAAATAGCAACTTCCAAAAATCTCTGAGCAGCAATATAAAAGATATAATGCATGATGAAAAAACTATTTGTCAAAGCAGACAAAACAGTAATTTTTAAAATGGAAGTGAAAGATTACGAGCAGCTCCTCAGCAAAAACATCCAAAAGAATTATAAAAGAGCTGAAGAGAAAACATGTTCTACCATCAGAAAAGAAGAAAAAAGAAACTGGTGGAACGCATAGAACTAAGTGATAGGATAGAAACCACGGCAAAAAGAGAAGCATTCATAACACTAAAAGATCACAAACCTAATTTTCAAAACAACCCCACATGTAGACTGATCAATCCCACAAAGTCTGAACTAGGAAGGGTAAGCAAGCAAATTCTAGAAAAAATAGTAGCTGACGCCAAATCAAATTTCGAACTGAACCTTTGGAAAAATACATATGAGGTGGTGCAATGGTTCCAGAAATTAAACAAACAAAACAGAACAACCTTTATCGCATTCGACATTGTGGATTTTTACCCATCCATCAATGAAGAATTGCTCAGAAAAGCTTTAGAATTTACCGCCAAATATACTGAGATGACAAATTCAGAATTGGAAATCATATTCCACGCAAAAAAAAAAAAAAACTCTATTGTACAATAAAAAGGAGCCTTATGTGAAAAAAGCAGATTCCACTTTTGACGTTACAATGGGTTCATATGATGGTGCAGAAACATGCGAGATAGTGGGCCTGTTGCTATTGTCAGAAATGCAGAAACTACTTGGGCACAAAAGTCGGGCTATACAGAGACGATGGATTGGCAGCACTGGACAACACACCTAGAGAGGTAGAAAATAAAAAGAAAGAACTATGCAAATTGTTTCAAAAAACCACAACTTAAAAATTACAATAGAAGCCAACAAAAAAAAAGTAGTCAACTACTTGGATGTAACATTAGACCTAAACAAAAAAAACCAATACAGACCATACAAAAAACCTAATGACACACCATTATATATGTAAATTCCATGAGCAATCACCCACCAACAATCATAAAAAACTATACCACAAGGGATAAACAAGAGGTTATCCAGCCTTTCCTGCAACGAAGAAATATTCAACGATGCAGCAACAGACTACCAAGAAGCACTGTTAAAAAGTGGATACAACTACAAGTTGAAATACGAACCTGAAGGTACCACTGGAAGCAGGAAGAAGAACAGAAAGAGGAAAATAACCTGGTACAACCCACCATATGATGGTAGGGTGAAAACCAACATTGGCAAAGAATTCTTTAAAATATTAACAGAATCGTTCCAGAAAGACCATAAACTTTTTAAAATATTCAATAGGAACACTGTCAAAAACTCTTTATTCTTGTATGCCAAATCTTAAAAAAATAATTGATGCGTCAAACAAAAAGAAAACCAATGTCAAAAACGAGGGTGACAAACGGAAAACTTGCAATTGCACAACCAAAGAACAATGCCCTCTGAACAACCAATGTCTCTCTGATAATATCGTATACCAAGCCACTGTGACAACGAAAAACGGCAAAGAGACACACATAGGGATTACAGAAAACAAATTCAAAGCTAGGTACGCCAATCACAAACAATCTTTCAAGAATGAAAAATACAAACACCAAACAGAGTTAAGTAAACATGTATGGGATCTCAAGAAAACAAATACAGATTTTAACATTACATGGAAATAATCAGAAAAGCAGCAGCATACAACAATAACACAAAAAATGTAATCTGTGCATAACAGAAAAGTGGATGATTCTATGCAAACCTAGTATGGCAACATTGAACGCAAGAGTTGAAATCGTAGACAGTTGCAGGCACAAAAGGAAATTTTTATCAACAAATATAAAATAGCAACCCTGATAGGACCCCTCATACAATAATACCTAATAAAGAAAGCCTTACAACCTTTACAGGGCCCCCCTTGCACAACACGTGCATCATAACACAACTGAACTGCAACTCACAATTCAAAACATATATATACAATTGAGGTCAATAGCAGGGGATTGGCACGGGACCTGAAGAGAGGAAAGAGAGATATGCATAATGCATATTTAATGTTTTTGTCACTAGATAATTTACGTTAACACAACCATTTGCGAAGTATATGCTTGTTTGCTTGTTTGTTTGTTTTTTCTTACTAAACCTGCAACTCCATTGGAAGTTAGTGACGCACTTGGAAGTACATGAGCAAATATGTAATCCATTGTATGTTCGCTGGTGTATATAGACACATATATCTATGCTGTGTAGGTCGATTTATGCTTATTAATCTGTGCTGGTTTATTTACATGGGTGTGCTTTAATGTAGAAATGCAAATGCAGAAAACATATATTTAAAAAAAGAGATCAAGTAGACCCCACTTTTACTCCTAATGAAGACGATACCATCAATCCACGTGGTTTAAACTCGACGCAAATAAATGCAACACGACCGAAAGAAAAGCAGTCGTAACTGATTATTAGAGTATATTATACCAGTGTTTCTTATATTGAGCTATCCTTTTCCTCACATGAGCTACTATAGAAACAAAGATATACTCAATACAGGTACAACGTGGCTGGTTAATTTAGAAAAAAGGGCAATTTGTCTTCTTTTTTTTTTTTAGTTATGGCCGATCAACAAAATCCTAGCTGCTATGAGTAAGACACCAGTTATTGTGAAGATCGCCGCAATAATGTTTGAAACAAGAATAGTTTGTGGTATTAAGATACCAGATACTTAGAAAGTGCAGGAAATGATGATCTTTTAATCGACTGTTCTCTGTACATTCAACACAATGTAATTATCATAGGCAGCTGTTATGGACCAATTTTGTCTGGCCCCACATTGAGCGGACACTTCGGACGGGCACAAGTTTACCTGTTCACCGGTTGACCTGTTTACCTGACAGCTACTCACCTGTGTTTTGTGTCTGTCGGTGAGCGAGGATTTCCCCACAGTCTCTACAGAGCTACCGGCACAGAAACACCTCCAGAGCGCTGAAAAAAGACTGAAGGCAGGTCCTCGCTGGTGGTCAGTTCCCCAGGTGTCGGTGAAGTTCCGTGTCCGACCTGGAGCTGACTGCCAACCGGGTGTGGGTTGCAGCCCATGCCCAGCCGCTGTCTCCATCCAGAGTGATGTGGAGAGGCTGACCGAGTGGTTAGTTGATATCGTGTGTGTGTGAAAAGGGCTTCAGAGTTCTACGTCGTGACGACGTTCAGTGAACCTCTTCTGTTGTGTGGGAGTCCCGTGGAGTCCTCTAACTCTCCTTGTTATCTAACTATCCTTGTTATCTAACTATCCTTGTTAATATTAACGTGGAACAGGGTATGAGACAAGAAAAAGAGTCGAAGAGTGATAAAGGAGGATACAACTAAGACTTATTATGAAAATCTGTATAAAGAAAGAAATACAAAAAAACATAGATATTGCAGATACGCTGGAAATTTACCAAAGCTTGAAGAAGTTGAATCCAAACAACTAGAGGGACAAACAACTAGACAAGAAGCTTCAGATGCACTGAAAGGAATGCAAAATGACAAGAGCCCTGGTACTGATGGGATGACGGTAATTTTTTTTCAATTTCTTCTGGGAGGACACAGGAGACTTTGTTGTTCGATCTTTAAATGAAGGTTTTACAAAAGGAGAGCTGTGTATTACTCAGAGAGAAGGAATTATTATTTGCCTACCAAAAGGAGAAAAGCCAAAAGAATATTTACAAAATTGGAGACCTATATCATTATCAAATGTGTCGTATATAAAATAGGATCAAGATGTATAGCCAACCTAATAAGGTATATCCTACATAAATTGATAAAAGATCAGACAGGTTTTATTCCAGGAAGGTATATAGGAGACAATTTAAGAACAGCATACGACATCATATATTACTTAGAAAAAAATAACCTTCCAGGTTTATTAGTGTCAGTAGACTTCGAGAAAGCGTTCGATTCAATAAATTGGAAATACATGAATAAAGTCCTGAATGTTTTTGGTTTTGGCGATGATATAGCAAATGGATAACCACATTTTATAAAAATATAAAATCATATATCACGGTAAACGGACAGATATCTGGAAGCTTTGAAGTACAGAGAGGATGTCGTCAAGGAGACCCTATTTCACCCTACCTTTTTGTTTTGTGTTCAGAAATTCTAGCTCACAAAATAAGAGAAGATAAAAGCATAAAAGGTATTACTATCCATGACTCTATTTTCAAAATAAATCAATTCGCAGATGACACGTCATTTACACTGAACGGAGACAGGGAATCCTATGAAAATCTATTTAGAACTCTTGAGGAGTTTGAAGAAATTGCAGGACTAAAACTTCATTATGGAAAAACTGTTAATGCGTGGCTAGGTCAAAAGAAATATTCAGAGAACAAATACTTAAAAGAAAAAAAAATATATGAAATGGAATCCCCCCAAATATAAACTCTTAGGTATATGGTTCATGAATGACTTGTCAAAAGTGACTGAAATTAATACAACGGACAAATTAGTGGGTGAGGTGAAAAATCTATTTAAAATTTGCCAGACGAATTCGCACACCCCTTGGTAAAATTGCTGTACTTAAATCTCTCATACTCTCAAAACTTATATACTTATGGATTCTCCTCCCAAACCCTCCAGAAAAGATAATAACACAGCTACAAAACTTGTGTTTCAAATTCATATGGGATAATAAACCAGATAAGATCAAAAGAAAATATTCAGTCACCACACTGAAAATGGTGGCCTGGGTATTCCTGAAATACAAGTGTTTATACAGTCCCTAAAAATGACATGGATGAAAAAGATCCTGACAGGAACATCCAAATGGAAAAAAATGCTGTTTATGGATTGTTCTAAGATAGAATCATTGGCACAGTGTGGGCCTTTGAGATTACTTAAAAATAATTGTAACAAATTTTGGAAGGATGTGTTCACAGCTTATGCGAATTTCTGCAAGTACGTGTCTGTAAAAGAAGCACAAGAAATATTAGTAGAGTAGACCCCTTGTTTGACAACGACAAGTTTAAATTGATAATAGTACATTTTTCTTTAGAAAATGGACACAGAAAAAATATTCCTAGTAAGAGATGTGGTTGATGAAAAGGGATGCTTTTAAGTTATAAAGCTTTCTGCGAAAAGTATACTATCAGTGTTAACTATTTGGAATATATGAGTTGTGTTCAATCAGTTAAAAGCTTCCTGCTGCAAAGAATATCAAAATAAAAGATAGCAAATGCAATGAAAAAACAAACGCACAAAAAATAACAGCAAATGTTAAAAAAAGGTTCAGAAACTTTCTATGATGTTTTACTAGAGCCAATCATTATATATGATATGAATGCTTTTCAAAGTGGGAGCAAATACTAAATATATATGTGGACTGGGATAGAACACTAAAAACAAATAAAGGAAATCAGATTAAGGTGGTTCCAAATAAATTGCGTTATAATAGTTTAGTTAACAACAATATTTTGAAGAAAATGAGAATTACAAATTGTGACAAATGCACTTTTTGTAGAAAGGAGAAAGATTCAGCCGGACATTACTTATGGTTCTGTGATGTTTCACAATGTTTTTGGAGGGACCTGGAGAAGATGTTTAGAGAGAAGTGCGAACAATGTTTTCAGTTAAAATTCAACGTAGAACTTGTTTTCTTTGGGAGTGATGACCAAACAAAAACAGAAGACACTTTTGATCTAATTAATCTTTTAGCAAAATACTTTATTTACAAATGCAGGATAAATAAAATCAAACCAAATGTAATACACTTTTTGGGAGATTTGAAACACAATTATATAGTTGAAAAATACATTTTCTCAAAAGAAATGAAGCTGGCAGATTTCTTTAAAAAGTGGTACCCTTATCAGTGTATTCTTGATGAGGTACAGTGATGGATAATGATGTAAAGATATAAGCTTCTATACAAATATGTCACTCCGAGTGTGCATCTTTTATGAATGCAATCATGGTAACACCAGGTTAGATCAGTTTGTTTCATGCTGCATTGTCCAAGGCTCAGTCTCACTCTGTATATATAATGTAATGTGTGTGTGTGTGTGTGTGTGTGTGTGTGTGTGTGTGTGTGTTTATATGAATATGAGTACATGTATAGATAGATATTCATATGTGTCTTTGTGAAAGTGTACTTTACAATTACCTTTTGTTCCACTTTTCAAAGTAGTAGGAAATATTAATGTATTATTAGTTAATTGTATGTATGAAAATCTCTGCGCACTGTCCTCTGTCTGTGCATATGTCCCTCTTCTGTTACTGAATAAAATGTATGAGGGGGGGGGGGGGGGGAAATCGCAAGATTTCAACAACAACAACAAAAAAGTGATAAAGGAGGAGGGGAAGAGGGTGAGAGAGAGGGGGGGGAGGGGAGAGAGATAGAGAGACAAAGAGAGACACAGAGACAGAGGAGGAGGTAGGGAGAGAGAGAGAGAGAGAGAGAGAGAGAGAGAGAGAGAGAGAGAGAGAGAGAGAGAGAGAGACAGAGACAGAGACAGACAGACAAACAGACAAACGAATAAAAATTGAATAGAAAACGATTTCCAAGACGAAAGAGGTTTATTTCATGAAATTTTGGATTTACGTTTTACCTATGTTGGAAATCACAGTTATAAAGTGGATGAACATACATTTTGATTTTGTTTTTCTTTTTGTAACTGATACCGTGAGCATGTAGGTAATTAAAGTTACTCTGTGTGTAGGGAATGAAGTGGGCCATATGTGTCCTCTGTTCTCTCTCAGTTACGAAACTTTCACTGCTTTTCATCTTTTCTGAAAAATGCCCAGAAGGTTTGTCTGAACCGAGACCCCATCCTGTAGTAAATCAAAAAGTTAAAGGTAGAATTCACAAAAGCAAAATTGGAAAAAAATCCACAAAGCAGTGTTGTAGAGAAATTGTGATGGCGACCTCCAGCTCTCATCTCTGGCAAAAACAGACTGACCACACGGAACACACAGCTGGGAGAAATACAGATGATGAAAAACACAGAGCTGCCAATCAGCATCTTAGTCAGTGCTACCTCCCGCGCAGAGAGAGATGTCGATGTTCCGGTACGCCATGTCATTATCTGACGAAGTTTGACGGCAGTGAGTATGGTAGCTATCAACACCACTACCATCGTACCTCCGGGAAAGCCAGCACCAAACACAACGCTATCCAGAAAAAAATGATGAGATCTTTGTGACTGTTATAAAAGGTGCCAGCAATCAGCGCCTGCAAAACAGCGCCAGTTTCAAGATCATAAACACATCCAACCCTGTATTTGAATGCTACGATGAAAAAC